>JARHVA010002236.1:1700000-1740000 GCA_037957365.1 Torreya grandis
ACCCCTACTTTGATTCTACCTATTGAACCACCCTATATAATGCCATACCACCTTATGGGTGACATTTCTATAGCCACCATCTCCACCCAAACTTTAGTAACCTAGGCATCATCCTCTACCAATAATCCTACTTATACCACCATAAAAAACTAACCCACTTAACCAAGTAACACCCAAGCAACTTCTTCTAAAACTAACAACCCTCCTAGTATAGGAGCAACCCAACCTTTGGGCTCCAACACTTCCCTTACCATAGGATTAACCTCTATTGGTGTCACCACCATTCCTTTCAATGCCAAACCTACCTGCCTCCAATCCATTTTAGAGCTTGGTGGTTCCCATACCTTCCACCCTTCCACCAATTATTACCAAAGTTACCACCTATCCTCTATCTACTGACCCAACCATACCTCTTACCCAACCTATGCTAATCTCTCAATAGGTACCCATTGCACAAAACCTAAGGTACATCCCTAACCCAAAAGGGTATATACCTCTACCTTCCACCCAACCACCTATCTCCACATATTCATATGTGACATCATCCCAACCACCCATGTCCACATACCAATATGTGGCAACTTCTCAATCCCCCACCAGCTATCCATATGTTGCACCTACCCAAACCCAACATAATCTACCCTATAACTATGGGGGTGTAAAACCACAAACTAACCTTGTCAAAATGTTAATGGACAAAATGACTACTTTGGCATCATCTATTTCTAGTGCCCATAACCTCATATCTTATGACCAAATTTTTAATGAACCAATTCATCCATCTATCCCTACTCAACCTTACCTTACTAAATGGGAACTTGAATTTTTTTGAAGTTTTAGAGTAAGGAAGACCCTTAACAACATCTGAGAACATTTAGGAATTCATGCTATGTGATTGCCTATGATGATGCTCTCTTTCTTTGTACCTTCCTCATGTCTCTATCAGGGCTAACACTAAATTGGTATAGTGCTATTAAAAATCACTCCCTCTTTTCTTTTTCCCAATTATCTCAAAATTTATTAGATAAATTTTCCATAAACATCTCTAAGAAAGTATCTATCACTGATCTCTACTCCATCTGACAATTTGATGATGAATCCATTACTAACTTCATATCCCATTGGAGAAGTCTGATAAACTAACTCTCCTTCTCTGTACCCCAATTTGAGTTGATTGAGATCTTCACTTGGGCATCTACCAAACACATTTCCTCTACTTTACATGTTTAGAGCTTCAGGAGCTTTGACAAAGATTTTACCATGACACAAAAACTAGAAAATAGAGCCATTGATGAGGGGAAGTTAAAATTGAGAAATAATAATTCCACCTTTAAATAAAATGAGACTCACTCCTCCAAACCTAACAATCAAAACAACATTAACTCCAAAAACAAGGGAACCACAAATGTGGTTATTCTTAATACTACCCCTCCACCCATTGTTAACCAATCTAAATCTTCTAATTCCTCCAATAAAAACACTAGGAACCCAAACCGCAATACATAAAAGCAATTTAATCCACTTGGGGAGTCATTGGAGAAGTTGTTGAAAGCAAATATCATACAAATTCCATCGATCAAACCCATATAGTAATTTTATTCCTCTTATCATATATTTTGTTGGTATAAGGAGAACAAATTGTGCACCTTCCACCATGTCATTGGGAATGATGTTAGTAAGTGTAATACCTTCAAGAACATCATCCGAAGCCTTATCAACAAGAGGGAAATTGTGTTGGATAACCCAAATGCACCCCTTATATCAAGCACTTGACATCTTTAGACATCTATCTCCTAACCATGCCCCTTCCACAAATAATGAATATAATTGAGCATAATCCTTTCACAACCATGAAGTCCATATCATTAATGCAATACTTAATCAACCTATTACTAAGGAAGCCATTGATGAAACCACCTTTCCTACCCCTCTACTTATTGAGGTAGTAGAGTCACCCTCTATTCTGATAAAAATTGAAACCCAAGAAATAACAACCCCTCTATCTTCACCCATTGAGGTATTTGAGCCATCGAACCAACCTTGGAAGGCATACCAAAAGAGGTATGCATTAACACTATGTCCTTCTCCTCTATCATATAATAGTACACTCTTCCTTTGGAAATCACTTCTAAGGAAGTGATAACCCTACCTACATCTCCCATAAGAGGCTCATCTTCCCAAACCTTAGAGCCTTTTATTGAGGAAAATGATGAAGTAACCACTTCTCTATCTCCACCCATGAGATTGAATTTTTATATTAGTATCAAAGGGATCAAACCCATCTATAGATCCTTCTCTAGACTAGTTCAAAACTTGGACTAATTATCTCAACCCAACATAGATCATGCCACATATTAACATTGCCTTGGGCTTCCTTAATGAACCAAATAAGATCCTCAAACCACACCACTGTCATCCCAACTTTTCATTCCCACTATCAAACTCACTTTCACCACAATCAAGCCTTTGGAAACCTCTACTGACTAAACCATACCTAAACTATATGTACTAACTCCACCTAAGATAACCAAGCCATCTTCTACCATTCCAACCAAGCCTACCAAAAACCCTAGTGTATTCCCCACATAGAACCTTACTCACCCCTCATTGAAATTGGAATTAACTCTACTAAACCCACCAAAGAAACCCCAAACCAAGCCAACAAAGAAAGTAAAAACACCCAAGATCCCATGAACTAAAACTCTACTTCTACTCTCCACTTTGCCCTCTATTTTGAGACCATATCCCTCTACCTTAATTGGGAAACCAACCATCCCAAAAAAACCCAACCACCACTTTTGGTTATGCCATCACTCCTAATTTCATCCACACCTATGTTCATTGAAGCACCCATAACCAAACCTCCTATCTTCCAATAATATATATAAAAAACTAGTTACCTCTCAAATGTCTACCTCAAAAACTTCTAACCATGAAATATCAACCTCTCTACCAAAACTGAAGTTGTACACCAAGAACACTCCTCTACTCAAAACTTCTACCACCAAGCCTACTTCTAAGAATTTTCCCAACCCAACTACCAAACCTAAGACCTCCATGCCTTTACCACCATTGATAGAATCTTACTCAACCATATTATAGAGGCTATTATAATCATCTTTCTTAACCTTGTCATCTATTAGACCATTTGACCCACATAGTCCTAAACCATCTTGATACAATGATAAATTAGTATGTTCATACCATAAGACACCTAGGCATGACATGAAGAACTGTAAGGCACTCTAAGTGATATTCCAATAGCTATATCATGAATATGAATTATTATTAGATGAGCCTCTTATGACCCTGACAGTGATCTAAGAACCAAGAGCCATCAACCAAAACCTACCTACTCCTCCATTCTCACCTCAGAGTGAAAAGGAATCAAAGCAATCCTATAGCTTGACTCCTCCCTAAATCCATACCATCCATGTGGTCACATGATCATAGGCTCAACCAAAAGACAAGGGAAAGACAAAGGTGTCCAATCTATGGACATATCCCTCTTCCACCACCTAACCACCTGACTAACACCAACCACCTTACCTTAAACCAAACCCAAAGTGTCCATCTTAGGACCCTCTCATTTCACTCCATATAAATTAATCCAATGAGTATTTATGAAATAGATTCATCAAATGATGGTAAATATGATTTTTTATGAACTAATCAATACCTCACCCCATCACCACCAAGTGATGATAGAGGCTTTTGCAATCCATAGAGGTCTAATTGAAAGACCCACAATCTCTAGAAACCTTTGTCAGAGCTCTTTGAATTTTTAGCCTTGTTACCTTAAAGGATTCAAAAATACCTTACATCCACCCAAATGACCTATATCCTGCCCTCTTCATTACCATGTACATAAACCAAACCCATATTAAGAGGGTTATGATTGATGGGGGAGCTAGTATCAACATTGTCTCTTCCCATGCATATAACCAACTCAAATTACCTAATAACATTATGTAAGAAAACTCCATGGTGCTCCAATCATTAAATGATAGCATGGCCATGACTCTAAGAATTTTGGTCCTTAATATTCATCTAGGACCCCAAATGCTTCCTGAGCTTTCTACACAATATAAGGTGAGATCTAGTATAACATTTTGTTAG
The DNA here is from genome assembly GCA_037957365.1 of Torreya grandis. NCBI lineage: Eukaryota > Viridiplantae > Streptophyta > Pinopsida > Cupressales > Taxaceae > Torreya > Torreya grandis. Next base: position 1,704,120 of record JARHVA010002236.1, read on the forward strand.
GATACCATTAGATCTATTCTATAGGATGTGTGCCATCGACCTTGCATTAATGCATCAAATGTCAATAAGAAGGTCAACTTATTACCATACAAGCTGACCTGAATCCTTTTACATCATGCAACATGATGTACCAAACCAACTACATTCTCCTTTCCCCATCCAACAAACCTTCACTGGTAAAATATGAAGCTCCATCTTCCTTTGCCATTGAAGCCTTCACTATTACATCCATACCTTCCACCTAAATCCACACAACGGACCATTTGGAATCAAACTTCTAGTTTCTTTCATTAGGGAAGTATCAACCTTTGACATTGGACACTTTCCTACTCCTCAAGAGTATGAGAATCTTGATTAACAACCTTATTGTGACCCAAATATTGGAACCATTATTCCTTTCGATCCCTCAACTTGTCAAACCAATTTCATATATGGGGGACTTGATAAACCCCTTGACACTTCTACCACTTATTTTTCACCTTAGCCATTCACATGTAGTTTTGTCTATTTAGATACACTAGAGTGTACCAAGACATACCTCTATAGGTGTTCTTTGAAGGGATTTGGTCTAGGTCAATATGAACATGAGCCACATGAGTTGCATTGAATTAGGACCACAAAATATCATGAATAACATGGCCTTAGTTTCATGCCACCTAAACAACAAACCAACCCACCTCCCATTACCATTATTGATGAGGAAATGCCATCCTCACCATCCACTCCACCATTGATAGTTGAGGATTATGACATCATCCCCCTAAATTTTTTTCATCAACATGATCAACCTTAGACCCCTAACTTATCAAAATATTGAGGTGACCATAACTATTCTTCTAACCCATCTTGAGATGATAGGAGATGAATATCCTACCATTAATACCATCTGGTGTTAGGATGATAATTCCATTCTCACCTATCTTAGTATAAAGATTCCTATATCCAAAAATATCTTCCATCTAAAACTTCAACCATGTTGAATGAATCTACCATGGATATCAACTTGGGCACTCTGGATAATCCACACATTGTCAAAATTAGCCAATCGCTAAATTCTAAGGAGATTTATGACTTCCCCTCCTTCCTACAAGACCACAACATAACATTAACTTGGTCTTATAGTGACATGTCAAGAATCAATCCCTCCTTAACCACTCACAACATAGTCACTAACCATGATGCCAAGCCTGTTAGGCAAAACCTTTAATGAATACACCCTCACATATCCCTTCTCATAAAAAAAGAGCTTCAATGTCTCATATCCATCAATTTCATCCAACCCATTCACTATCCTCAATGGGTCTCTAATGTCATACTTATCACTAAATCCACATGGGGACTTTACATTTATGTGGACTTTTATGACCTTAATCTCATTTGCCTAAAGGATGACTTTACTTCACCAAGCATTAATCAACTTAGTGATCTTATAGTTGGCCATGATATGTTATCTCTTATGGATAGATTATTAGGTTACATTCAGATCCTAATTACCCTTTAAGATCAACATAAAACTACCTTTATCACCCCATGGGGAACCTTTTGCTATATGGTCATGCCCTTTGGATTAAAGAACACTAGTGAAACCTACCAGTGTGCCATGACCTACATCTTCCTTAACCTTATTCACAAGGTTGTCAAGGACTATGTCGATGACATTATTTAGAAATCTAAATGTTGTAAACATCATTAAACACTATTAATATTAACTTTGAGAAACTCATCCATTACCATGTTTGCCTTAACCCCAAGAAGTGTATTTTTGGGGTGTTGTCAAGAAATCTCCTTAGATTTATCATCTCCCTTTAGGGAATCAAAGTTAATATAACCAAAATCAAATAAATCCTCAACATGCCTCCTCCTACCCACCTCAATCAACTTTGTATATTGTAGGGGAAGCTCTAATCCATTCATCACTTTATCTCTCAACTCTCAAACCAATGCCAATCTTTCCATCACTTTCTGAATAAGGATGTATCTTTTAAATGGAATAATGACTATCAAAATACATTTGATTCACCTAAATAGTACCTTCTATCCCCACCTTTCCTCATCCTTCCTAAGGAAGATCAACCTTTTTACCTTCATGTTTCCACCACTGACCACTCCTTAGGGGCAATGCTAGCTCATCAGGATAAACAACATAAAGAACAAGTTGACTATTAAATTAGCTACATAATTATAGAGTATAAGACTTGGTATACCCATATCAATTTTTTTTGACTATCCTTAGTCTTCATGACCATCAAACTTTTCCATTTTATTTTCAACTATAAGACCTATGTCATAACCAATACTGACCCACTTAAGTATATGTACTCCAAGCCATACCAAAACTAATGTATGGCTAAGTTACTTATGATTTTGGTTGAGTTTGACCTTGAGTTTATTTATCATAATTCAATTAAAATGAAAGTCATTACTGACCAATTTGATGAAACACCATTAACAAATAATTGACCTCCTCCTCTTGAGTTTCTAAATGAGTCCATCATAACCCTCTCTCAGGCAGATTTCACCTATCAAGTGACCATGTTCTTCGATGGATCAAAGTGTCAACATGGTGGGAGATATGGTATCATACTTATCCCCCTTCATGGTGAAAATTTTCATTTATCCTTCAATCTATATTTCTAATGTACCAACAATATGGCTGAGTACAAAACTCTAGTGATAGGCCTCCAAACTGCGTTAGCCTTGGGAGTCAAAATGATCAACATTTTTGGTGACTCTCAACTTGTGGTCAATAAAATAAATGGCTCTTACCAGTGAAATAATGATGTTTTACAATTTTATAAATAATTATCTGACCTAAACTTAGCATCAATTGAACACTACCATATCTAAACCACTCTATGATCCATAAACAAGATTGTTGATACGATGGCTTCCCTTGCTTCCTAGATCCTATGTACACCATTTAACTCTAAGATATTTGTCATTATCCATTGAATTACCCATTGATATTATTTCAAATCAAAATCTCCCACCATATTCAATGTCGAGAAGACCCAACCTGACCTTTGGTATCAATAAACCTTCGACTATCTCAACCTTACCATAATTCCTTATGATCTTTCTAGGAATTCTCAAAGAGAATTTATATAGAGTACCTCACATTATACCATACTAGGGGGAATTATTTATAGATGTAGATTTGATGGTCTCCTCTTCCATTACATATGTAGTCATGAAGCCTCTCATGATATCAAAGAAATACATGATGGGATCTATGGGGGACACTTTAGTGGCCTAGCCATCTCTAAATGCATCCTTCACCTTGGATATTATTGGCCCACCCTTAACCAAGATTGATATGATTATGAGAAAAAGTGCATCAAATGTCAACAACATTCTAATTTACATCACATACCAAGCCATAGTTTTTGTGTATCCAAATATTTTTGGCCCTTCTCACAATGGGGTTTGGATCTTATTGGTGAAATTAACCCCTATTCTTCATAGTGACATCATTCTATCATCACTGTGACTAAATATTTTACCAAATGGGTAGAGGCTATTCCCCTTATCTCAAAAAAATTAGAAAATATTTTTGACTTTATCAACCAACACATTATTTGTCATTTTGATGTTCCTCATAAAATTATCACTAATAACCCTATCATCTATAGGTAAATAGATAGGTGGAAGCCTCTAACAAAACTCTCAATAACATGCTAGCTAAAATGGTTAATGCATCTGGTTGGGATTGGTATTTTCACACCCCATTCACCTTATGGGCATATTGTACTAGCATTTAAACCCTTATGGGTGCTACCCCTTTTTACCTAGTTTTTGGAACAAAGGCCATCTTGCCTCTCAAAGTGAAAATTCCCTCTCTTCACATATCCTTACAATATCTCATCTCTGAGAGTGATTACCATCAAGAACATTTAGCCCAACTTGAGCTACTTAACAAGCGTCATCTAGAAACACTCACTCATCTTCATGTCTATTAAAAATTTATCAAGTGTGCCTATAAAAAACACCTTAAAGTGTGAGAATTATATATCAAAAACCTCATCCTAAAGGAAAATCAACATGTCCCAATATGGAGAAAAGTAAGAGAAGTAAGTTTTCTTTCAATTGTCTTAGACCTTATATCATAATGCCCAAGTATGGATCAGGAGCTTATCAATTATATTTTATTGAAGGGAACCCAGAACTTGAGCCCTTCAATGTTTCACATCTGCATCCTTTATTTTGTTAAAATAGGATCAAACTCACCTTTTGTCCAACTTAAGCTCATCCCTTATTTTCAAACCACATTCATTCCCTTATTTTAGGGACAACTAATTAAAATTGAATCATGTGATTATCCATCAAAATCATAGTCTAATCTTAAACAATTAGTACCAAGGCTCTACCCATGTCATGATTCTCATGGTACTTTCTACCCATTTTATAGGATGTATTCCCATGATCATTATCACCTAAGCCTATTTTACACCTAATCAAACTTCTTGTGCTTTTAGTTTGCCTTCATAAAATGAGAACCTTTAAACCTATATAAGCAAGTCTATGTCAAGCAAAAATCAAAAGAAAAAGAAACATCATAAGCAAAAATAATCATGGGTCATTCTTAGCATTTGTAGATTGCTCCCTTGCAAGACAACTACCACAAACATATCAAAATTTCTCAATATAAGGTAGACTGCTCCCTTAAAGGATAACTATCAAAAGCCTTAAACAAAGCATATAAAACTTAGACCACTCCCTTGAAGGATGGTTGAGTCAAGCATTTCTCAAAGCATAAAAATTTATTGAAAGATTCCTACATTGATCAACTTCCCCAACCTTATCAAGAAACAAAAAAATCACAAAAGACCCATTATCAAACATCAGTAAAAGTAACATAATTTTGAAATCCATAATCGACTTTCATAAGTAGACTTCCCACATTGATCAGTCTACACATATATGACATAGACTTATTTATACTACCTCTTTGGTGACCTATATTAGAGGTAAGCTAGTCTCTCAAGAAGGTTTTATTTTCATCTCCCTCCCCTTTATACACTTTATAAGCAAGGGATTTTGAGCTTACTTGACATTATGTGATCAAGACACCTTTTTCAAAAAATTAACACATGCTAATGTGAAGCATCCAAAGGGCTTATATTAATTAAGCCTATCCAACTTTGGTTTTTTTATTCCTTACCAAAAAAGAAGCATCTTACTTCCTTATTCTCTCATACTGGTTGATACATTCACTTAGATGTTTGTCTCTTCATTATCTTCTCTTTTTGACATCTAGTTTTGTTATTTAAATTTATGTGCTTCACCTTAATCTAAACATGATGATCATAATCATAACCACATCGCATAATATCATCATCACATCATTAAAAAAAAGACATTATTAGCATACTCACCACCTCTATAAATAAATCAATTTTCATTGTCACCAATTCATAATCACATATACCATATCCACCACATGCCTAAATATAATAAGGAAGCATATACTCATAAAATTTTAGCATAAACATCATCATCACATAAACATCATCATAGCATCATCATCATCATCATCATCCTACAATGTATCACATTAATATAACTATGATCCATAATCCATAACCATAATAATAAACACATCATAACCTTATCCACCTAAGCATAACAAGTTGCCATAACAATAATCTTATCAATATCATAAACATGATCATCTCAAACATGAAATTAAATGATCACATCCATAAACAACATCATCAAATACCATAATCATTATCCTAATCGTCAACATCACACTAGCATCATATAGTCATATAAGGGATCATCACAGTCATCCATAACCATCACATCATAATCAAATAAATAACATCACTCTGTATCAAGTATCATCATGAACATAAATTAAAGAGACCTCTCATAACATGCCTAATTAGGTGAGTCCACATCAACATCATCATGAGCATAACCATAATCAATATGAACATCACAACCATGAACCACAAAACCCTAAACAAAGGATCACACCTATATCTCATAAATAAGCATCATAATATTTATAAAATATTCATGTCTCTCAAAAATATACATCTCACTACATTAACTTATAGGATGGTATCAAAATCATATGGAACATCAAAAATATAGTGTCTCATCACAAATATATGATCCTAAGGCACCACTACCTCCTAGAGCCTACCCTATTGCACCTACCTATCCCCTTGTAGATGAATCCTACTAACTTTGTGTCATCATGTTAGCACCTCCTATAATATTAGCCCTATATTTGACCCATTGGGGCTCATCTGGTAGGTGCTTGAAGACTAAGGTCTCATAATATCATAGTTCCTCCATAGTCACTACATATATCTACATTGAGATAATACTTGCTAGTCCTGTAGCTATTGGTACTCCACCTCCTACCTATTGGAGAGAATCTCTCTCCTATGTCACCAAGGCTAGTTAAGACCTAGCCTAATATCTCTCTCCTATTATAGTGGCCACTTGACACTATGTTGCTACCAAGGATGCCTATGCTGTCACTAAGAATGCCTAATCTATGGATAGATATACTCATGCCTGGTTCCTCTCAGTAGTCACTACCTATACATCTGGGTTAACCCCCTACACTTAAACCTACTAACCATCTCCTCCTACATCAACATCCATGTCCTACCATCCACCATCATCACCACCAAAATTGGTTATGACATAGTGTGCCTAGTACCATGTAAGATAGCCATATATCACACTTGTATCATCCATATCTATCCTTGCTAATAACTCCTCATGATCAATAAAATCATGAATTAGATGTGGAGAAGGCATTGGAAAATCTACATCTTGTATCTTGGGAATGCCCTAGGTATATCTTACATGAGGCCAAACTACCTCCATACCTTGTCAACTAAAATCATCTCTATCTCATGGTCTTGTCTACCATAGATCCATCTATAAATATAAAGAGATAGAGTATGCCTCATATAGTATGCCTAGCCTAGAAACCTAACATATGGTCTCTAGATCATGTCTCCCATAACCAAAGCATCCAACCAGTCCTTGTACCATTCTATATCATGTGATCCTCCTCTTGGTCCTAACATGGCATAATCACCTCTCCACCTCATGTATCTAAACTTGTAATCCATTTTCATAAATCCCTCCTAGGGTAACCACATAGGTCTCAATATAAATATGTGCTCATAATCCCAACAATGGAGAATAAACCCGATATTTATCCCACATCTCTTATGGGCATGGAAGCCCCACAACTATTGTTAAATATGAACTAGTAACATAAGTTCTCACACAAACATTGTGTAACGTAACCACATCTCAATGAGCACCCCTAATAATAAGTAAATGAATCCCCATTTCTATAATCTACTAATGCATAACATGTGACCACTTTCATCATTATTGTAAATAAACACCTCACATCCCTATCCCTCTAGTACAGTGGCATGTATATGGAAACCTCATAAGTGCCATCTCACAAAATCAAGGTCATCTCCATACAAAATATCCATTTACGTATCCTATTTATCACACTTAATGTGGTAGATTTACCCCCCTATATGGGTAGTCACAGTATCTTATGGATGTCCTCAAGCAAGATAGTCAGCTCACCTATAGGAAGCAAGAAGGTGTTAGTGGTAGGGTTCCATCTCTCAATGAGTACCACTAACATCACTATGTCCTAAGGTACATGATGGTAATACCTCATACCTTTAAGGTTCCTTTATGTTATCCCAATCATCATTAGTCATCCCATGCTAAATCTTATCTAGTATACGGGGCACTCTATCCATCATCTATATCCTCTCTTAGGCCTATAGGGTTTGATAGAAAACAACCTTAGTTCATTGACATATTTTTCCTATAAATTCTACCACTTGCACCTACCTCCTATTATAATCTATCAAAGTCATAAAATTTACCTAATATGATGTATACTTATCATTCCACCTTATTAACCATCAAACTAATATTTTAACCTAAACCACAACCATAACTCCCCCTTTTTTAACCTTCTAATTATCAACAATTTACCCAAACCTTAACCTTAGCATTAAAAATATTCTTAAGAAAATTTCAACTTAGACATCAAACATCGATGGTTGATTATTCCTATAATTTACTATCAATGATTAGGTGACCAACTATTGATGGTCACCATAAAGTGGCCTATCAATAGGTATATATCGATCACTGATGGTCGACTATTCTTATAGTTGACTACTGATGGTTAGGTGACCAACTATCGATGGTCACCACAAAGTGTCCTATCAATGGTCATGTATCAACTATTGATGGTTGATAATTGACCATCGATGGTCAATAGTGATCGATAATGGCTAGAAATTACCATCGATGGTCACTATAAAGTGATCATCAATGATCAAACCAAACCCTACCCTCCTAATCTACCTACCCAACCCTCATAATATCTCAAAAAAACCTACCTAAAACTACCTCTACCCTCCCTTATCTACCCTACCCCTATAATTTTCATCTAACCTACCATTTCAACTCCAAACATAACAACAACTACCATAGCCTTAACCCTAGGTCAAACCCACCCCCACAAGTAATAAACAAATACCATGTTCAAATAAACATTCATTAGAGAAATTTAAACCTAATCTACTAATTCAAAATAATACCTACCTCATTCTTTGACCATCATCGAGGAAGAACCCTGGGAACACTTCTTAGCTCCACGCTCTCCCTCATCCATGTGACATCTTAATCAGGTCAAACCTCTAATCCACCCTCAGTCAACTCACACAATCTCACGCAATCAATCACCTTCAACCATCACAATTTTTCTATAAAAAATGTGAAATAATATAATCATTTAGTGTTTTCAATTCACAATGAAAGAATAAAACCATTGGTGGTCTTTTATCCTCACTATTTTAGTGATGATGTATGACTATTGATAGTTAGGGTGACTACCGATGGTAGACCCTAACCATCAACAATCAACCAACTTAGGGTTTTCCCTCATACCAACACCTTTTCAACAAATCATTAACATAATTTCACCTATTACCATCTAATGGAGATTCGCTTCTCCAACAAACCTCCTTACCTTGCCAATGGCCATTTTGGCCCAACTTTTGCATGTTTTGCGATGACCTCAATTTTAACTTGCACTACCTTACACACACCCAACCAAATTGTGTCTTCATAGGAACACTTTTTAACTCGAATACCCATGAAAATAATAACCTTGTCTAGGATACTTGCATTTACAACTGTAGCCCAATCATCACATACAAACACATGAGCCACTTGTCACTTTTCCTTCTAGTACTAATCTTATTTTTTTATCAACAATGGAAACCTAGTCAATACATATTCTTGGCTATCACACTTAGTCACACTTTATATGCATGTTTTCATTTCAATTCTTAACATACCACCCACTTCATCACCAACTTACCCACTTATCAAACCTTTACCCAATTCTATATCACCTCATTGATTCTCAGTTTGAGGGGGAACACCTCCTCCCATGCTTCGGGCAACCTAACCTTCAACCCACAATCCATTTTTATTTTATAGCTTGTTGATATAACCTACATAATAAAAAGGGGTTAAATATAGACACTAAAAAACCACAAAAAATAGTTTTATACATCAAACTAACCCCTAAACCACCTGGGACCCCCTAGGGACTCTTTCATAACCTTTAAATCATAAAATTTAGTCAAATTAGCTGACTAGCTAAACTAACTAACTAACCCACCTTGACTAAACTTAACCCTTATGCTCGACTGTGGATAGTCACCCTAACCACTGATGGTCAAGATTAACCATCGATGGTCATCCTTTAAATAGATGAATAATTAACTCCAATAAACAATAGCTTATTTTTATTTTTAGTTTATCTAATTCATGTGTGAGACAATTCATGCAAAAGCTAAATTTAGACACCCTATTAAACACCTTTTTGAACTATTATTTCACCTCTCCTTTCTTCTTATAAAAAGAGAGGAGGAGGAGTTGAAATATATCATCATCTATATCCTAAAGTAGAGCCTCTTGCATCAGAACTTCCTTTTGTAGGTCTTCTTCTAGTGAATTAGTGAACCAACAAGTGTGATAGAGATCTAAAGCACTACCATCCATCAACCAACAAATAAGTATCATTACTCTAACATAATTTCTCTAGGATCCACCAATAGATTTTTTAGACACCCACCCTAACATTCTTCATATCAACAACTAATTAGCTAAGTATCTATTTTCAATAATCAATTTACTTTGCCTCTACTTAATCTCATTCTAAAACCTTATTAGACCAAACCCACACTGACCACCGATGGTCACCCTAATCATCGATGGTCTATCCATAACCATCAGTGGTTACTAAAAACTGATGGTCACCCCAACCACTGATGATTAGTATGTGACAAGTAAACAACCTATTTTCATCCACTAGACCTCAACCAAATCCAAAATTTTGCCTCTCTACCTAATCATAGAACCTCACCCTATTTTATAGATTACACTTTATTCATTTAACACTAATATCAATCTATTTATTGATATAATTATTCAAATTCACCTATTTGTTTATCAAGCACTTCATGTATTTGATTTAAGTACCTTCTATTATTTATACAATTAATTTACCTTTTGAGCTTGATTGTTTACAAGTGTGGATTGATAGCCTCTAAGGTAGATCATGCTTCTTTGATCTAACTTGCTAGGCAATCCACCCTACTATCTAACTAATCAACCTTTTTTAGTGATTTTTTATCTACAGGTCATTCCTCCCAAGCTAATGAGGAGTATCTACAACTATCTGGATCAATGCATGTAAACCAAATCTAGGTTTTACTAACCTCACCCTTATTTTAAATTTTACGACTTTTTTCTTAAGGAAATAAATCAAAATTTACATGAAACACTTTGATAACAAAATGTTATGCCTATTTCCTCCTAAGGATAGGTAGGATACATAACTTCAATGAATAAAACACCAAAGAGCATGGATAGATACCATGATCTATTTAATTACACATAATAAAATATAAATCATGAAACTACCATAAAGACTCATATAAGCACAATCCACTATTTCTAAAGCTGATAGTCTCGATCAATTCATCCCAACACTCAAAAATTTATTTATGGTTAGCACTAAATGAAAATTATTCTTATAACATTGAGATGACTATCAAAATTAACTTTGGCCACTGTTGATGTAGTTAAGATTTATGTACTCAATTCTATGGGTTCCCTATCCATTTCAACTTCCTTTTGGGCTCTCAAATCCATTCTTTTCACCTATCACTTCCCAAGGGACTCTATGAAAATCTCTAGTGGTGATAATTTACTAACTCACTACCCTACCACTTTACACGGATAGCATGGCTTCCCTGAGAGTGTAGAGTATCAATATTGTGTCACATGGAAGCATCCTACTAATTACTAGCTTAGAGTGGAGTAGTGGTATTTTTTCATGTGGGAACATCTCATTCACCACTTATCCATGAGATTTTCACCCAATATAGACATATATACAACTACAGAGCAATGGGATTAGGTCTCATGGAAATATCTTATTCACCCACTGACATGTAAGATTTTCACTCTATATAGACCTATATAGGATCACAAATCACTAGGATAATGCCATGTGGTAAAATTCCACTATCATACTAGCTTAGAGGCATTACTCCTTATATAGTCCTTTTTGAGATCATAGGTCATCAAGATGATGCCACATGGCAACATCTCACTAACCTGACATCGACCATAATAAGATGAAATAACTCATAGGTTAGTGGGATGATGACATGTGGATTTCTCTTAATCGCTCACAAAAATTCATAAAATGATTAAGGCAAAAGGCCATGAAAAGAACCATCTACAAGGCATCTAAATAAAAGTCCAACCAAATGAATCTATTCAACAAGGTAAATCTAATAAGGCAAAGGCCTAAAATTGACTAGGTAAAAGATTTATAACTGATCAAAAGGTGATTAATGTAATTAAAGGTTGATTACACCATTTGTTTGCATAGAATAATTTGGCCAAAATAAGATCCAATGTTTAACGAAAAGTGTAGAAATATTAAGGTTAAAATATGAAGTCGATGGAACTATCAAGTAATAAAATGAAAAGTGTCAAGGCATAAACAAGCCTTCAAAACTAAACCAATATTTTTATTGGTTCGGTTTATCACCCAAAAAATGCAAGGCAAGCTCATTATAAAAGCTAACTGATCTATTCAATAGAAGATAAAACTTAGAGGATAAATATAGAGACCCAGTCTTTTAAACTAAGTTAAGAGAGAAATCAAAAGTTTAAGTCAAGAGTATAGTCATAGAGTTAATGAAAGGTCTTAAAATACTCCTCTAACATTGGTTAAATTCTTACAAGGAATTCTATATTTTAATCCACCTGGATACCTTCCATTATTAATATCTTAGCCCAAGAGCCATGCTTTGATAAAATTTTGATTTTTATACAAGAGGGTCTTGATACAAGAAAATTATAATGAATAAATATTACTCAATGCTTTAATTCCAAACACTTCCATAAGGCATTTGTTTATCATAATAGTCAACACTAAGATAATACAATCTTATTATATATTTATTCTTCGTAACAAGCACTCAGCCATTTAATTGAGATCCACTAATTTATAGATAAACTTAGTCTGTGATATAAATTATAACAGAATACATGAGGAGGCACAAAAATAAACTCTTAGGCTAATTATATATAAGTTTTTACCAATAAAAAACATATTCATAATTTTATTAAAAGATCCATATAGGCTTAAAATTTGTTCCCTACTTGGTAGCTTCATTCTAGGGAGATCTACGATCAAGACCTATCGAGGTTCTCAATAACACTCTTTCTAAAAGTTATATAAGATTTTATCTTACTTATATTGAACCTTATCAAGGTTTATCCCACCGAATATACATTAGCTGAGCATAATCCATATCATGAATGGGTTTACATAACTAGGTTCATGTGATCAAAACACAAGTTATTTTTATTATGAAGGCATAGGCAGACTAATTACTTGCCATCATAGTTAAATGTGTCTTTAACATTGAATCATCTATACATGAGGTATAAAAACAAATCAAGATAAAATGCACAAAAAATCCATGTATTATTTAACTAAAGATATATTATATGTATTAAGGCCAATAACTTGGCCAATCTTAGTCATGAATAAGGATTCCATTTTCAACATAGATCTATCATAAGGAGGTCTATTAATCCTATATACTAAACAAACTATGAAATAGTTATCTATTATAATAAACATAAGATTCATCTTGTAGATTAATAATAGTGGCTCAAACTTGGCCCAAAATCAATCATTAATGCATAAATATAATAAATTCTACTAAGAACAATTAATCCTTAGATTCTAGCCAATTATATAAAGTTACAAAATACAAGTAGACTGCAACTGATGATAACCTCTTCTTTGTTCCAAGTGAAAATTTGGGAAACATAAGGTGGGCTCACCTCCCAAACTATTTCCATCATCAAATAACTACTTTAAGAACCCTCGATTAGGACTCTCAGATCCAAGCATGTTCACATCATGGTATAAGGTAAGTAAAGGCAACAGGTAGGCAATATGCCTTGGGGTCAAGGTTATAACTACTCACAAGGTAAAATTCTAAGAATATCTAAGTCAAGAGGATTACCAACCTTGAATCTATTTTTAGAAAGTATAAAACATAAAATGATAGAACATAATGATCACAAAGATAGAACCCATAAGACATATAACTACTAAGATATATTCTATAATCAGCCATGAGAGGACTTAAGAAACCTACCATCAGGTCCAACATGAGAGACCTACCCCTTCCTCTATCATGAATAATTTGGCCTTTCAAGACAATAAAAATCATACACGATAAAACTATAATATCTAGGTAAGCATAAATATAATAGTTAGAACTATCATGGAGGAATATCACAACTCTGAACTTTGACACAAGGGGTAAAACACTATGGTCAACCTAAGAAAAACCATATGAAAACAATGAAGAGAATAAGTAAGCCAACCACCTTGCTCCTCTTGAACACAATAACCTAATCAAGAATCACAAAAAATTCATTCAGTAAAACATTAAGATATTCTAGTCAATAATATACCTAACAAATAATCTAAGCCCTTCCATGGATCTTTTTTGAAGGTTTCTATTAGCTGATCTTCCCTTTTCTAGTATCTCTTATTGTTTCCATTCTCTTCTTCCTTTATTCAGTGGCTAAAAATTCCAAAATTCCCAAACCCTTTTCAAAAAGATCTGCCCTCCTTAAATAGGCATTCTCTCCACCTTATGACCCAATCAAAACATGACATGTTCATGTTATTTCCTTGGATTGAAAAACCAATCTACTCACCAATCCATGATTTTATAAATGGACATTCTCTTTGCCAATCCATAATGGTGCATGGTGGCTCTAGTATAATCCTATGGTTACTTCTAAGATAACCCACCTCCTACATAGGTATCAAGGTAAAGGAAATCAATGGACAAGTTTTTAATTATATTATAATGAATTATATAAATCGGTCTACTTTGTCCTCATACATTGAAGATGACAAGTCAAAGGTGTTTTGACCAACCCAATAGAAGATTATAACCCATTAAGACATGCCAAGACTAAGGAAAGGGTCAAATGGCATACAAGGCATTCAATTAAGATCAAGCAAGGTTTAATACAATATTTGAGCTAAAGGTAGGATCACACTTGATGAAACAATGCCTAACATAGTCCGCTTTCCTTCATTGATAAAGACATGTTTCTATACACTTATTGCACCCATGAAACCTACTATCCTGATAGTCAAGGATTACACTTATAAGCATGCTAAATCATTTATTTAACCAAATTAATTAGCTTACCAAACAATTCACAAAGTCATGAAGTGATATTCTTATAACACCTTAATGCATATGTAATTTTAATTATAGCCTAAGGAAATAATTTAAGCATTGATAAATAAGCAATTACCATGTGCATAATCCTCTTACCTTTACAGTCAATACCACCAAGGGAGTATAACCATTAGTTTAACATAGTCACTTGATTTTCTCATGAGAGTCATGACATTCTTCCCCCCTTAAGAAGTGCATTGTCCTCGATGTTGGATTGCTTTGTTCATCCAACAAGGTTTCTAAATCTATGGATTGATGGAATATCATCCTAAATTTTCTACGTGCCATCCCTAGAAGGCACATAATTTTTAAGGCTCTTTAAGCACATATGAGGGTCTGATCCTCATGAATATTCTATTTTGAGTCATAATTTTCTTATTCAAAGTTTATATAGACCTGGATTATCAATATTTTTGATTCCAATTCTCTTACTAGTTGTAGAATAGTGTGAAATAATCACTTCAGTATTTTTAGTATAAGTCATGAGTTCCATTTGTGCAAGGATTATTATTCACATAATTTTCCTAGAAATGGTCATGGGAGAGTTGAAAAACCTTCCATCATGACTAGAATATTAAGACTTCAACTACATCCATCATGACATCTAGATTAAGGTCAAACAACCTTTCACCATGCCCAACATAAAAGGGCTTTGCCACATTACTATAAAGACAATCATTGGAGGATAAAACAACCTTCCACCATGTCTAACACAAGAATAATTTGATATGATACCAACATGAAAATTCTACTCATAGACCAGCATCACTTAGTGTCACAATAATATATAACAATATACACACACAAAAAAAATTACTTCATGCAAATAAGGGGGAACAACCTATTCATTTCCCATTATTTTACTACAAGCTTGTTATTAGCATTTTAGCATAACAAGAATTGCCTATGACAAACTCATAAGGATTCTTAAATCCTTGATCATAACAATTTAAACTTCCTCTCAACAAAATATCTCTAGCCCAGAAATGAAAGTGGTCTAATTTTAGATCCAAGATTTGATTTATTCAAGGCTATGCTACCACATGATATTTCATTAATTGAATTAGACACTGGTTAAATTATAAGTAATTATTAAAAGAGGTGATTCATTATGATTGAAATCATACTAAAAAACTCCTCTGTCTCAATCCATTGAGACTCACAATTTCTCTATTATAAGCATGAGAGTTCAAACACTCCTTGAATATTTAATTTCTTCTTAAATAAGGGTGACGATTGCTGATCACAATAAAAATATTATACTAAAATAGACATCAAGCTTGAGTCATACCATTATGAACTCATATATAATTATAAAAAAACATTCAAGGCACTAGTGAGTTAACATATCTAGTTCCATCTGAAACATAGAGGATTTTCCAAATAAGTAGAGCACGTGACGATTCCTCCCATCACACCAATTATGTTGCAGAAGCATACAATCATGGGATTGTATCACTTTTCCATATAATATGCCATTAAATAAATATTTTAATCAACCCACTACCATTCCCTTTAATATATATGGTATATTAATATCTCAATCTACCAATAGGGATATCATATGTAACTCAATATGTAGGAGGTTTTTAGGACATTGGTACACTAGCCAATATAAACATGTGTAGATTAGTATATATGTGGCCCCTAGGACATTGGTCCATCAACCAATAATATTTGTGCTAATAAATATATATGTGGACCTTAGGACATTGGTCCACCATCTAAGAATCAATGTACCAAACAATATGTATGTGTCCCTCAGGAGATTAGTCCACCAATGAAGAATCAATGTGCTAATAGATATGCGTGTGGTCCTCAGGACATCAGTCCATGAACTAAGAATAAATGTGTTAATCAATATATATTTTTACCTTATGGAATCAGTCTACCAACCAAGAATCAATGTGCCAATCAATATTTATGTGGCCTTCAGGACATCAATCCACTAGTCAAGATAATCAATGCACAAAAGGCCCCAAGAATATCAAGGCATAGGGATTAAGAAATAGTTGATATGTAGATGGCCTCATGAATGTCAAGGCATAGAGAATAAGAGATAGCTAAAGTGTAGATAACCCATGCATGTCAAGTCACATAGATTAAGAGATAGTCGATGTGTAAAAACCCTAGGCATGCCAAGGCACAAAAAGTAAGAGATAGTTAATGCACAAATGGCCCTAGTCATTTCCAAGTGTAGAGAGTAAGATATTAGTTGATATGATACTTTATAAGTTACTTATTTTCCTCTATAATCACCATAAGTGACATATATGCACATACTAACACATGAAACCAACACAAACAATCATCAAAATCACTTGAACAAACATCAACTAATCATGTAAGTGTAAAATCAATAAAAATGAAACAAATTAGTCTTAATAATGAAATAAATTCAAACAAAAATTCATCAATGAATTCCATGATTAACTTTTAGATTGAAACATTTAAAGTCAAGAAGAAAAGAACGTTGGTTTCCAGACAATATAAACAAAAGCTTAGACAACTTAAAATATTTTTTTCAGGCACATTTAGAAAAAATAAGATCATAATACAATCACTATATGGCCCTATGAACCACTAAATGGAAGAAGGAATAAGGCAAGAGGGTAGTGGTGATCCACTAGCCATTACTTAAAAAAATTCCTCATGGAGCCAATTACCACTTTATCATGCTGAATTCATTCTTGTTTGATTATGAGTAATAACATGTAGGAGGGTGCTATACCACTGCCACTACACTAAATGAAATTTCCAATTTCAAGAATAACATGTAGGAGGATGCTAGACCACTACCACTACACAAAATAATATAGTTGAGAAGCTAGTACATTGTGCCTCTTTAGAGGACATACATAATATTCTATAAGTATTTGATGACTGTATGAGTTCTTATTATTGTTAATCAAAAGGAATATTTAGATAACTAGAATATTTTCAAGTCTAAGTGATCATTCTCTATGAATTTTTATGGTAGTGATGCCCTTCTTTCTTGTAGACATTTTCTCTCCTAGATTCTTACACCATCTTCACTAGGAATTATGCTAAGTCTATATCAATTGGAGATAGGTTTAAATGGGGATTTATTTATTAAGATAGCTTAGAGTTCACTTGTTTTTATAAAAAAGGCATTTTTACCCCTGTAATTCTAATATTTTACTTTTTATTTATAAAATTTTGCTTTAGGGATATAACAATTTGAATTCAACTATTTATTTTGGTTGATTTTTCATCATGTCTCAGGAGTTTATTAGTGTTGTTTCATTATTGCATTCTTAGAAATGATAAATTCATGAGATAAGTTATATTTTGAAATGAATTAAATCTTGGAAGCCTAAAAACCATTGAATACTTTAGTTAGAGTTAATTTTTTTATTCAAATCATTAAAATAGGACCCTAACATGGAATAGTTCACATCAGCCAACTAAGTGAAGACCAACTACGACCTGGTACATTTAGACCGTGGGGAGGTATTTTCTTTTCAATATCTCCCTCCTTTTAGGAGATACTAGGGATTAATAACCCCCTTGCCTAATTGTTGGCTGGATGTCAAAACTAACATCAACCTATTCTAACACTAGAACATGTTGGAAACATAATGACTAAGGGGGGAGGGGGTGAATTAGTCTATTAAAACTTTTTGTCACATGTAATATAACATTTCTTGAAACATCAAATCAATACAAAGATATAGTGATGCATAAAGAGTCATTCACATGAGCATATCACAAAACACACACATATGAGTAGGAAAACATCAAGGGGAAGAAAACCCAGTGATATATGTAAATGGACTAGAGTCTTATAATTTAAAAGATAAAATTTAGTGAATAACCAATTTCACATCGAGCACCAAACCCAACTAGCTAAGCACCAACCTAGCTAGGCTTTAGTAAACACCCACATGCAAGGAGGCACCAACACCCTAGATAACTCAGTACCAACACAACCACCTAATTTTTTTTATCACCTTTAGATGACCTTTTTGATCAACCAACTAATGATGACCATATCTTCAGCTCTTCACACTCTTATCCCTCTCAAACTGCTTTTTAGGCCTCTTTACTCAATTAACCCTGTTCTTGACTTGATTAGGTCATCTGACCTTGATTTTCATGATAGTTTATATGTACCCTTATGATGTTCTACATGACCTATTTTAACTCTTTAAATCACTATATCCTTCGCTTCAACTCACATATCCTCTAACTAATCAATTAGGCCTATTAGGTCTTATTTTTATATTAGGCTCTTACTCATACACCTCTTGGTCAGACATACATAATTAATAACATAGTTTTACCACACAATATAACTTAGGATATTAAAAAAAACATGAATCAAACATTACATTAGGCCATCCATAGCTGAAATGGACCAAATCCTTCTTTAGGCTTTAAGGAGACCTAATTCAATTAGGCCTTCATTAGTATACGTTACCCTTTAATCTTCATATAATACTTTCAAACACCACACATAGTAAGAACACTTTGTATTCCACTCAAATATACCCCTACTATGTTCTTCTTAGGTCCATGAGGCATTTTAGCTCCAACCATAACTTGAAGCACACCATTAACACTATTCACAAATAGGCCTATGCATACCTAGAAAGTTTATCTAAAACACAAATTAGATGATTAATCATGATTAAAAAACACATATAAAAAATATATATGACCTTAGAAACATCATCATATACTTTAGAATTCACAATTTAGGGGAAAATGACTCAAACCCTTCTCTACAAATAGCCCACATAAAACTACCAAAATACCTTCAACACCTATATAGATACATTCAATTACTTATGATTCATGTATATGATCCTATGAGATCATTAGACCATTATTAGATAGATAGAAAATACAGTAAAATGATAATATTGGTATTATAGACCAATCTCATAAACTCACTATATACAGACCTCACTAAGTCAGACAAGTCAACTTGTGAGAAACTTTTTCACTATAATCACTGACCTTCAAAATTTTTTAAAAAAATGAAAATGTATTAGAAGTCCTAAAAAACACCTCTATACACTTAGATTCATCCCTATTCCATGATAACACATCCATAATCAACTTCTCATTATTGCATGGTTTTCTCACTATTTTCACCATTAGACCTATTAACAATTGGTCAACTTAGATGATTGGTTTAGAAAAACTGAGGGTTTGATCTTGTACATAAACTTTCATGGACACAAACTACAAGTCTAAAAGATTATCCTTTATCCATTTAGCAACTTTAACTTGTTCAACTTTGACTACCACAATAAATCTTAGAGAAACAAGGCCTTTCTTTTAGGGTCCAATCACTCACATGAATACTCAATCACACATGGAGATTCTTGTAAGAGTTGAATACAACCTCCAATCCCTAAACTAGACATACCAATCCATTCTAAGCACTTTAGAACAACTTATTTCATATCAATTCACTATTAGGGTTCTTTAAGGGTTTAAACCATCTACCATTATTAGAAATCATTTATAAAGCTTATTCCCTCACTCCAAAAACTAATACATATAACTTTGAGATAATACCCTTACCAATCTACCATGAATAGCTTAGGTTCCCATGTAGAGGTTACACATGCCAAAGAACACTTGGAAAAAACTTATTAGGTAGATAACTCTTTAACTTGTGCACTTGAAAGACCTTAAAACACTTTTTCAAGCCTAAACCTTTAAAATTTAACCTCTAACCTGGTCGACACATCTGGGACAATATATCATACCACTAACAAAGCTCATCCTGGTCTAGGTGCAGACTAGGTTTGTAGGTCCTACCCATGTAGGCTCACCCTGAGACTCACATGAATGATCTAATAATACATATATATGATTAATCAACCTCATAAAACCTTTCATTCATGTGTGCATTCTCATGACCCTTTATACATAAGACTAGGCATCCTATGCACATACCTTCTCAAGTCACTTACTACGTTCAAGCACTTGATAATCTTGATAATAAAGACCTTCATTCTGACCTTCACATGACATATACCAAATATGTCATAAACTCTTAGAATCACTACAACACTAATCAATATCCTCTCTCATATCTACATTCTTCAATAACCTCATGAAGACCTTTCTCAAGAACCTTTGACATCAATGACAACATCATTGCCAAACCTCAAAAATAGGAACAATGCTCAACAATCTCCCCATTTGTCATTTATGGAAAAATACACTACAAATTTAACATTATTATCTCCCCATCTTAGTCTTTCTCCCTCTTTAACATAAATGACAAAGTGATATTTGCAACTCCTTGGATCACACTCCTTGAAACCAAAATACTCAATACATAGAACTATGAGTTTTTGAGACATAAAACAAATATGTTCCCCCTATATCCATGCATAGATTCTTGGAATAACTCACTTGTTCTTTGATATAATGAGCATGATTATCTCCTCCTAAGTACTTGGATTCCTTAATGATTTCTAGGGGCAAAAATTACACCCAACTCATGTCTTAGGTGTTCAAATGTTACTTTTAGAAGGGGTTTGGTCTAAATGTCTATAATCTAATCCTCTATATAAAAATATTCAAGTTTGACACTTTATTAACTTACCTACTCTCTTAGAAAATGATACCTAATAAGAATGTACTTGATCTTTGAATGCATGATAGGGTTCTTTGAGATGCTTATAAAACTTGTATTGTCATAATAGATAAGCCTAGGATCATCATACTCCACCTTGTAGTCTTTAAGGGTCTATATCATCCATAAGACTTGAGTGCAACATGAAATTACAAAAAATTACTCATCCTCATAAGTGGATAATGCTATTAATGGCTGATTCTTGCTTATCCATAAAACTAGGCACCCACCTAAGAAAAACACTCCTCCATTGTTACTCTTCCTATTGTCTAGAATTCCTAGCTAGTTTGCATATGTATAGGCTATCAAATTTAAATCCTTACTTCTTGGATACCACACCCCATACTCCATATTCCCCTTGAGATACCTAAGTATCCTTTTGACTACTTGCAAATGATTCTCCTTTGAATCTACTTGAAACCTTCGTAGAAGACTTATTACTTGCATGATGTCAGGTCTAGAGGTAGTGGTGTATAACAAAATTCTAATCATTGACCTTATATGATGTGTGATTGACCTTTTAATAATCATCTTAATTGATCAATTTACACCCTATGATCATGGGTGTACTATTTTACTTATAATCATCCATCTCAAACTTCTTCAACATCTCTCTTATGTACTTGGCTTATGAGATGAATATACCTTTTTAACATTGAGTTACTTGGAACCCAATAAATAATGATATTTTTCCTAGTATGGACATCTCAAACTCTTTCTTCATCACCTCTATAAAAGCCTTGGTCATGTTTTTATTGTTACTACCAAATATGATGTCATCCACATAAATAAATACTATAAACTGATGATCATTTTTTGTCTTGATGTATAGATTACTATCTTTAACTCCTCTTTTGAATCTTTCATCCAATAGATACCTATCCAACCTATCATAACAAAATTTAGAAGCTTACTTTAGACCATAAAGATCCTTTTTTTAATCTAAAAACATAGTCTATCATTTGATAGTGAGAACACCTTAGGTTTATCAATGTATACTTCCTCTTCAAAATTACCTTTCAAAAAGACACATTTGACATCCATCTAGTATACCTTGAACCCTTTAAATCTTACATATACTAGAAACATATTACTACTAGTGCAAATGTCTCCTCAAAGTCTACCCCTTCAACTTGTACATATCCATTTTATACCAATATAGCCTTGTTCCTAGTGACTTATCTATATTCATTCAACTTATTTCTAAACACCCATTTTGTGCCAATGAAATTCTTGTCTTTAGGCCTATGAACTAGTTCCCAAGTATCATTCTTCTCTATTTGGTCTAACTCCTCATTCAAAACATTTATGTAATATATCCTTGTTCCTAGTGACTTATCCATATTCATTCAACTTATTTCTAAACACCCATTTTGTGCCAATGACATTCTTGTCTTTAGGCCTATGAACTAGTTCCCAAGTCTCATTCTTCTCTATTTGGTCTAAATCCTCATTCTTTTCTTCATTATATAATATTATTAGGTTCAATATTTGTTAATATATAAATATTATATTGATTTAGATTACTTACCAATCTTCTCCTTTTTTGCATACCTACATTCTTATTGCCAATGATTTGAGATTCAAGGTGATCTCTTTGAATCTGTCTTGAGGGTCCTTTTGAGTCATATCTCTCTTCAACTTATTCTTATTCCTCATCAAAATCTATACTCTACTATTTATTTTTGAAGTCTAGATTATCTAAAGTGTCCTTTGACTATGAGTGTGATTTTCTTGTCTCATCAATCTTTACATTGGTGCTTTCCACTATATTTTGTATCCTCTTGTTAAAACATCTAAAGGATGAGATAATTGATGAGTATCATAATAATATTCCTTTTTCAAATATATTATCAAAATTTTACAAGTATTCATCATCTCTTTTTATGAAACATTTGATCCCAAACACTCTAAAATGTTCCACATTGGTAGGTTTGCCCTTCCATAGTTCATAAGGAGTCTTGTTTCCATTAGTTATTATCTATCCTATATTAAAAATGTAGACTATAGTGCTTACCACCTCTCTCCAATATCCATAATATAATATAGAATCATTTATCATATTTCTATCCATCTCTTGAACTATCATATTTTTCTTTTCCACTACCCCATTCTACTAAGGTGTCCTAGTTGTTGAGAATTATCTCCTTATTCCATGAACCTCATATAAGTCATAAAAATCATTAGAATAAAAATCTCCTCCTATATCAGATCTTAGGCGCTTGATCTTCCCATTATTATCATTCTCAACAAGAGATTTGAATCCCTTAAACTTGTCAAGATCTTCTAACTTTTATTTCATTAATGAAACCCAAGTCATTATTGTGTAATCTTCTATGAGTAACATGAATTAGCTATCTCCTTAAATGATTTGAATTATTTTAGGCCTAAAATGATCAATGTGTATTAACTCCAAGGGTATTTTAGTATATTACTCCTTGGACTTGAACCTTCTTCTTGTTTACTTACCATGTTGACAAGATTTACAAAGTATGTTTGTAGGTTTGGTGATCTTAGGTATGTTTTTCACAAAATTATTAGTGATAATCTTGACCAAAATGTCAAAGTTTAGGTGACCTAACCTTCTATGCCATAGATAAATTTAATATATCTTACTCATGAATCATCTCTCCTTCTTGATCTCATTCAAGACATATAGATTGTTCTGAGTCTTATTAGCATTGACAATTAGCCTTCTTGATTTGAATCTCCTTATCTCACACCCTCTATCATGAAATGTTAGTGTGTGCCCTTGATTAAAAATTTGACTTAAACTAAGCAAGTTATGTTTCAAACCTTCCACATACAACACATTTTATGTCTTGGTCTTCCCATTGTCCAAACTCAACACACCCTTACCAAATATATTAGTAGTTATGTTGTCTCCAAACCTCATTATTCCTATAATATTATTTTTCAATGAGATGAAATTAATTCTATCTCCTATTATGTGGCTTGAGTAACCACTATCTATATACCATTCCATTCCTTAATTTTGAATGTGAAAGGTAGTCTAAGCTAGCATAGAATCCTCTTTGGTCTTCTGTTCCTCCTTGACAAATAGTCCATCGTGACTCTTAAGCTTAATATGATCAGTCCTAAATTGCTTTCGATTCCATACCAATTTTTGATTCTTCTCATGTATTATAGGAGATTCATATGCATTTTTGAATCTTTAGATCCTTATAACTCTATTAGATAAAAATATTGTAATGTATCTTGTATTATGACATATGTAGAAAATAATATTTTTATACTTACCTCTCGACTAATTACTTCTTTTCCCATTATCCCATGATGACTTATCCTTTGTTTCATTAGACTACCTAATTGGTCTTTTCATGTTGATACTCTTTACTTGTTCTAACTTCTCATGCTATCTCTCAAGATTGATCATCTTATCTATGAGCTGATCATGCTCAACCTTCAAATAATCTAGATTCATATTTAATGGTCATACTCAAATTCCTTTGACCTAAACCTTGTGTTCACACCTTATAATTGAGTCCTGAGATCATTGATAGTCTTCTTTTAATGATTCAAATCATCAAAGGTACTTATGATCTTATTTTCAAGATCTATTTTAGCTTTTCCTTCTTCACTATCATAGTAGACTTCTTCATCATACATGTTATCTTCTTCCTTTTAATCATAAGACATATTTTACTTCTTAAGATCACCTTTAAGCTATTAGACTTGTTTCAAATGACCAATATTTGATACCAATTATTGAAAACATAATAATGAGGGGGGGGGGTGAATAATTCTCTTAAAAATTTATTTCACATTTACTTTAACATTTATTGAACCATGAAAGTAATATAAAGATATAACAATGTATAAAGAGTCATTCACATGAGAATAACACAATAAACACACATATGAGTAGGAAATCCTCAAGGGGAATAAAATATACTGATCTATGAAAATGAACTATAAGTCAAAATATTAGATTTAGTGAGGAACCAATTTCACATGGAGTACCAACCCCAACTAGCTAAACACCAACCTAGCTAGGCTTTAACAAGCACCCACTTGCAAGGAGGCATTAATCCCATATATAAATCAACACAATATCATACACCTAATTGATTTTATCAAGTTTATATCACCTTTTTACTCAACTAACTAATGATGACCATCTCTTTATCTCTTCACACTCTTATCCCTCTCAAACTACCTTCTATGCTTCTTCACTCAACTAGCCCTCTTCTTGACTTGATTAGGTCATCTGACCTTGATTTTCATACATATTAACCCTATTATATCTTCATTATAGTTTCCATTCACCCTTATTATGGTCTAAAAAACATCCTTTATCTCTTCAAATTACTATATCTTTCACTTCAACTCACATATCCTCTAACTAGTCAATTAGTCCTATTAGGTCTTGTTCTTATACTAGGCTCTTATTCATACACCTATTGGTTAGACATAAACACTTTCTCACTAAGTTTTTCCACTTAATAAGAATTAAAAAAAAAACATGAAACAAACTTTACATTATGTCAGCCATAGCTCCAATGGACCAAATACTTTTTTAGGCTTTAAGGAGACCTAATTCAATTAGGCCTTCATTAGTACACATTACCCTGTGATCTTCTTGGAACACTATAAAATAGAAAAAATAGAAATAAAACTTCATATTACACTCATATAGACCCATAATATTCTCATCTTATGTCCATGACACATTTTATCTCCAACCACAACTTGAAGCATGCCATTAGCACTGTTCACAATTAGGCATGTGCATACCCAAAAAGTCTGTCTTGAACTACTAAAGATAAAACACAAGTCAGCTAATTAATCATCGAATATATATATATATATATATATATATATATATATATATATATATATATATATATATATATATATATATATATATATATATATATATATATATATATATATATATATATAACCTTATATACATCACCATATTTTGTAACTTCACAACTTAGGGAAAAAGGACTTAAACCCTTCTTTGCAAATAGTCCACTCAGAACTGCCAAAATACCTTTAAGCACAGTCATGGTGATAATGATGTTTAACACC
Organism: Torreya grandis; assembly: GCA_037957365.1. Lineage (NCBI taxonomy): Eukaryota > Viridiplantae > Streptophyta > Pinopsida > Cupressales > Taxaceae > Torreya > Torreya grandis. The sequence goes on from JARHVA010002236.1 coordinate 1,730,706, forward strand.
TATATATTTAATTTCAATGAATTATTAATTTATATGATCTTATGAGATAATTATACCATTATTAGATAGATATATAATATTGTCAAATAGAAATATTGGTCTTGCAGACCAATCTCATAACCTCACTGTATATAGACTCCACTAAGTTAGACAAGTCAACTTGTGATTTTTTTTTCAATATAACCACTAAACTCTAAAAATTATAAAAAATATGAGAATGTCTTAAAATTCCTAAAAAATACCTCCATGCACTTGGATTCATCCCTATTCCATGATAACACATCCCTAATTAACTTTTAATTATTGCCTAGGTTTCTCATTGTTTTCACCATTAGGCCTATTAGCAACTAGTCAACTTGGAGTCTATTTTAGAACAATTGAGGGTTTGAAATTGTCCATAAAACTTCATGGACACAAATTACAAGTCTCAAATATTTTCCTCCATCCATTTATCAACATTGACTTGGTCAAATTTGACTACTACAACAAATCTCTAAGAAACAAGGCCTTTTTTGTATGGTCCACTCATTCACCTAAAGACTCAATCACACTTGGAGATTCCTAGGATAGTTTAATAAAAAATATAATCACTAAAGTAGACATACCAATACATTCTAATCAATTTATAATAACTTCTTTCATATAGGGTCACTATTAAGGTTCTTTGAGGGTTTAAACCATCTTCCATTGTTAACAATCATTTATAAATCTTAGCCCCTCATTACAAAAACTAATGATTGTAAATTTGATCTAGGAACCTTACCCATATACCATTAACATATTAGGTTCCCATGTGGAGGTTACACATGCCAATGAACACTTGTAAAACCTTTCTTAAGTAGATAACTCTTCAACTTGTGCATTTGAGAGACCTTAAAATGCTTTTTCAAGCCTAAACCTTCAAAATTTGACCTCAAAATTGGTTAAAACACATGGGAAAATATATAATACCACTAAAAAATCTCACACTCTCATTCTTATCTTGAAATCTAAAATTCATACCTCATTTGGCCACTATCTATCTTTGCTCTCTAGACTTTGACCTACAAACCACATTAGTCCTTGAAAATGACCTTCTAACCACTGTCCAAGATCTCAAAACCTCATATACATTCCTTAAAACATCTTACCATGTTAAAACACTACCATACATCTTTCACGTGTCTTGATAATGGATCATAATACCTTATTAGACTAGGCAGGGTCTAGAAGTGGTATAGGTGTAGACTAGGTCTGTAGGTCCTACCCCTATAGGCTCACTCTGAGACTCACATGAGTAATCTGATGACACATAGACATGATTAATCAAAATAATACAACCTTTCATGCCTGTGTGAATTCATCTCACTAAGCCATCATAACCCTTCATGCACAAGACTAGGCATCCTATGCACACACCTTCTCAAGTCACTTACTAGGTTTAAGTAATTGATAACTTTGACAATAAGGACCTTCTATAATGACCTTAAAATAACTCATTCAGTCATAATAAAATATACCAAACATTTGTTACACTCTCAAAATCACTACAAAATTGACCAATGTCATCTCTCATAGCTATATTCTTCAATTACCTTGTGAAGACCTTTCTCAAGAACCTTTGACATTAATGACAACATCAATGCCAAACCTCAATAGTAGGAACAATGCTCAATAGAACATGATGATTCATATTTGACACATAATCATCAATATGCAATAGGATTGTTAATCCCTAGCCTCTCTTAAAATGAGGTAGATATTATAAAGAAAATACCTCCCAAAGGTCTAAATGTACTAGGTCTTAGTATGCTAGACTTCAATTAGTTAGATAATGTGAACTATTCCATATTAGTGGCCTATTTTAATGATTTGAATCAAAAGAATTAACTCTAACTAAAGTATTTAGTGGTTGTCAAGCTTTCTATATTTAATTCCTTTCACAAGCTAACTTATCTCATGAATTTATCATGTCCAATAATGAAACAATGCAACATTAATGATAAACTCATGAGATAGGATGATAAAATCAACCAAGATAGATAGTTGAATTCAAATTAATATATCCCTAGATTAAATTGAATATAAATAAAAAGAAGAAGATTAGAGCTAGAGAGGTGAAAATTCTTTTTATAAACATAAGTGAACTCTGAGCTATCTGATTGAATACATACCCATTTAAATATATCTCCAATTGATCCAAACTTACCTAATTATTAGTTGCATGTCAAAACCTACATCAACAAATATAGTTAGTCTACATTCACCACCTACCAAGGTGTGATTTGGCATTAAAATTAGGTCTTACTTGATTTAACATGATAGTTTAGATATAATGTTGCATGTAATTAGTTCCCACCCATATGTGCATACATAATGTTTATGGTAAGAGAGATGTAGGGATATAATTTTAAGAAAAGGTTACATCCATAGTCACTACTTTTGATCTTTTTGACACACAATTATATACAAGTGCCTAAGGTAGATAGTAGTTGCAACTATCAAAATTGAAAAGTTCTCATTATGAGAAAAAAATAACAATGACAATGTATTATTTCAAAGTGTTTAACACATAAAATCTTAGTAATTATTATTATCTGCTCTTATATGCTTTCATTCAACCAATCAACATTATCATAGATATAATTTTATCTATTGATTAATTTATTATAATATTAAGAATGGGTATGGTTACCTCAAACCATTCTAGATGCTTCACAAATCACAATCATAAAGGTACACTCATAACCATTTGATATGCACTCCTAATCAACATTAACAATTGGGTTATGATCATATATGCATAATAGGGCAATAAGCATCCCAAAGCTATTCAACTATAGCATGATCTTTTTATGGAAGAATCTTTATGTAGAGACATACCTACTCTGATTAGTTCTCAAGAGATTCATCTCGCCTTTTTACTCAAAATGCAATATTATCACTCAACTAGTTGGCATAATCAATTTTAAATTTTTTCATAGAAAAAGACATAACCTTAATATTTAGATCTTTAATAATCTAAGTAGTTCCATCCCCCTAATAGTAATAATTAATTTCTATAACATTACCATAATCAAATCATACTTATTCAATGTATCTATGGAATTCAAAATTTCACAAAAGAGGCCATAAAACCTTTTCATAATGATAAGTTCAATTAACAACATCTGAGCATTAGTTCAAGAATTACAAGCCAACTTCCTTCAGATTTATAGTCCATTATTAACATGGTAACCCATAATAGAAGTGTATCTATTCAGTTCAACAATATAATAGGAAATCAACATGCATAATCATATATATTTATATAACCATATATCTATCATCACATGTTCCTTAGCAAAAATACCTACTGTTGTTTAAAATCTAGAAATATATCCTAGGAACATCATGATTTTTCAGAATAGAAAAAATTAAAATAAGTATAATAGGTATTAAAAAAAGTTTAGTTATCACAACCAATCCATATTAGGATTTGAGTATCCCCTGATCAAGTGATCTTAGAATCATATATATGTATATAACCATATATCTATCATCACATGTTCCTTAGCAAAAATACCTACCATTGTTTAAAATCTAGAAATATATCCTAGGAACATCATGACTTTTTAGAATAAAAAAAATCAAAATAAGTATAATAGGTATTTAAAAAAAAATTAGTTCTCACAACCAATCCATATTAGGATTTTAGTATCCCCTGATCAAGTGTTCTTAGGAAAATTCCATGCATAATGATCTATGGCTCAATAATTAAAAAAAGCACCCCAAATAGTGTCCCTTCTAGGCTCTATTTGTTAGTCCTTACTTGGTTTTGAGTCCACATTTATCATAGGTGGAGCTTGTGTCTGAGCATAATGCTTCCTATGATACTAATAAAGGAAGCTCATGCTCCTCATTAAATGATGAGACTCTGAAGGTTTCCCAACCTACCCATCCCTTCTCTAGGGTGGAGAGGATCCTTTTTGTAGCATAAAAACTCAGGGAAACATTTCCTCTAGCACAATCATCACTCAATGCAAGGTCTCAAGAATTTAAACATGGATTTCAACTAGCTACATACTTTAGGAATCATGATGAAACCCCACTATAGTGATTTCCATTATTCTTTACTTTGGTGACATCTTGTCAACATAATTAAAGTTTGAACAGGGTCAAAAAGTAATATGCATCACATTCTATTTACATAAATCAAGATTAACCAAAGTTAAAAAGTTTATGAACTCATGAAAATCATCCCCATAGCTCCCAAAGTTTAACATAGACTCTGATACCAAAATGTCATGTCTGTTTTCCTCTTAAATATAGTAAGGATATATAACTTCAATGAATAAAGCACCAAAGATAATGGATAGATACCAGGATCTATTTAATTACACATAAGAAAATAAGAATAATGAAACTACCATTAAGATTCATATAAACATAATCCACTAATTTTAAATTCCACCTGATCAATTTAACCTAACACTCAATTCATGGATTGCACCAAGTGAAAACTATGCTTATGACATTTAGAAGACTATTAAAATTAACTTCAACAATTGTTAATGTAGTTAAGCTTCATGTGGTAATTTCAATGGGTTCCATGGCCATGCCAACTTCCCTTTAGGATCTCTAAGCCACTCTTAACACCTATTGCTTCCTAGGTGACTCTATGAAAAACTTCACGTGATGATAATTTGTTAACTTGCTACCCTTCTACTCTGTAAGGCTAACATGGCTTCTCTAAAACTAAGGAGTATCAGGATTATACCACATGGTATCATCCTACTAACTCACTGGATAATATCAAATCAATGAGATTTTTTTGTGTGAGACCATCTCATTCACCCACTTGTCTACAAGCTTCACATCTAGTCTAGACATCTCCAAAATTATGGTGTAATGAGATTAGGTCATGTAGAAACATCTCATTCACTCATGAGACCATATGATTTTCACTCTATACAAACCTCTTTAATATCATGGGTCACTAGGATGGTGTCATATAGTAACATTATAATATCCTACTAACTTAGAGGCATTGCTCCCTATATGGTCCTCTCTGAAATTACATGTCATTAGGATGATGACACATGGAAATATCTCACTGTCCTAGCACTAATTATAGTATAGACCAAGGTAACATCACTCCTATGTTAGTGGGATGATGACATGTGAATTCCTCTAAACTACTCACAAAAATTCCTAAAAATGATTAAGGTAAAAGGTCGCGAAAAGACCCATCTAAAAGGCATCTAAAGAAAAGTCCAAGCAAATGAATTTATTTAATAAGGAAAATCCAACTAAGGAAAAAGCCTAAATTTTACTAGGCAAATTCTTGATAACTAATCAAAAGGTGACTAATGTAATTAAAGGTCAATTACTCCATTCTTCTACATAGAATAATTTGGCCAAGTTAAGATCTAATGTTTAAGGTGAAGTGCAGAAACATTAAGGATAAAATATGAAGCTAATTAAATTTTCAAGTAATAAAATGAAAAGTGTCAAGGCATAAATAAGCCTTCAAAAATAAACCAATATTATTATTGGTTTAGTTGATCACCCAAAAAATATAAGGCAAACTCATTCTGAAAGTTGATTGATTTGCTCAACAGAAGATAAAACTTTGAGGATTAATACAAAGACCCAATCTATTAAACTAAGCTAAGAGAGAGATCAAAAGTTTAAAGTAAGAGTATAATCACAAAGTTAATGAAAGGTCTTAAAATCCTCCTCTAACATTGGTTAAATTCTTACAAGGATTTATACATTTGAACCCACTGGATTACCTTGTATTATTAATATCTTAGCCCAAGATCCATGCTCTAATAAAATTCTCCTTTTTATACATGAGGGTCTTGATACAATACAAGTCTAAGGAAGAAATATTACTCAATTATTTAATTCAAAACCCTTCCATAAGTAATTTCCTTATCATAATAGCCAACATTTAGACTATACATTCCTATTATGCATTTATTCTTCCTAACAAGCACTTAGCCATTTAATTAAGATCCACTCATTTATGATAAACTTAGTCTATGATATAAAATATAATAAAATACATGAGGAGGAAAAAATTTAAAATCTTAGGATAATTGTATATAAGTTTTTACCAATAAAATCATATTCATTATTATGTCAAAAGATCCATACAAGCTTAAAAGTTGCTCCTTGATAGATTCATTTTAGGGAGATTTACGATCAAGGCCTATTGAGGTTCTCAATAACACTATTTCTAAGAGTTGTTTAATATTTTATATTACTTATATTGAACCTTAGAAAGGGTTATCCAAAATAATCTATATTAGTTGAGCATATGCCATATCATGAATGGGTTTGCTTAACTAGATTCATGCAAGTAGAACATAAGTTCTTTTTATTATCAAGGCATAGGAAGACTAATTACTTGCCTTCATACTTAAATGTGTATTTCACATTGAGTCATCTAGACATAAGGTATAATAATATATTGAGATATAATGCACAAAAAAATAACATAATATTCAATTAAAGATATATTATATATATTAAGGCTGCTAACTTGGCCAAGCTTAGTCATGAACAAGGATGACATTTTCAACATAGATCCATCAAAATGAGGCCTATTAATAAGTATAACACATGAAAATACCTCCCATCACAACAATTATGCTACAAAATAATACAATCATGAGATTGTATCCCTTTTTCATATACCATGTCATTCATTAAATATTTTAAGCAACCCACTACCATGCCATTTAATATATGTGGGATCTTAGGATCTTAGTCTACCAGCCAAGATATCATATACAACTCAATATGTAATAGTTTCTCAAGACATAGGTCCACTCACCAATAAAACAATGTGAAAATTAATATATATGTGGCCCTCAAGACATCGATCCACTTTCTAAAAATCAATATGACATTTAATATGTATGTGGCCTTGAGGAAATTAGTCCACCAACCAAGAATCAATGTGCCAATCAATATGTATGTGGCCCTTAGGAAATTGATCCAAAAACCAAGACTAAATGTGCCAATAAATATGTATGTGGCCCTCAAGACATTAGTCTACTATCCAAGAATCAATGTGCTAAAATATGTATGTGGTCAGTCCACCAACTAAGAATCAATATGCCAATCAATATGTATGTGTCCTTTAGGACATCAGTCCACCAACTAAGAATTAATTTTTCAATAAATATGTATGTGGCCCTTAGAAATGTTATCCACTAACCAAGAATCAATGTGACAATCAATATGTATATGTGTCTATTAGGACATTGATCCACCCACCAAGATAGTCAATGCATAAATGAACCCAAACATGTTAATGCACAAAGAGTAAGAGATAATAAATGCATAGACATCCCCAGGCATGTCAAGGCACAAAAATTAAGAAATAGTAAATGGATATATGACCCCAAGCATGTCAAGGAACAAAGAGTAAGAGATAGTTGATGCATAGATGGCCCTAGGCATGTCAAATAATAGAGGGTAAGATATAGTCAATGCAAAGACAACCTCAGACATGCCAAGGCATAGAGAGTAAGATATAGTCAATGTGAATATGAATCTAGGCATGTCAAGGCATATAGAGTAAGAGATAGTCAATGTTGAAATATCCCAAGGCATCTCAAGGTTTAGATAATAAGAGATAATTGAAGTGAAAATGAGCCTAGGAATGCCAAGGCACAAAGAGTAAGAGATAGTCAATGCAAAAATGGCCCCGCACATGTCAAGGTGTAGAGAGTAAGAAATTAGTCAATAATATATGTTCCAATATATTTATTTTTCCCTATACTTGCCATAAACAACATATAACACACAATTACACATGAAACCAACACAATCTAGAATTAAAATCAATTGAAGAAACATCGGCTGATCATGTAAGTGCAAAATCAATAAAAAAGAGATAAAGTAGTATCAATATTAAAATCAAATCCAATAAAAATTCATCAATGAATTCCATGATCAACCTTTATATTAAAACATTTGAAATTAATAAGAAAATAATTTTGGTTTCTAATAAATAAAAAAAAAACTTTGACAAGTTAAAATAAGTTCAGCAAACACATTTAGTAAAAATTAGATCATAATATGATCACTATTTGGCTTTACAAACCTCTCAGGGGAAGATGGAATAAGGTAAGAGGGTAGCAGTGATCCACTAGTTGTTACTTAACAAAATTCTTCATGGATCCAATTACCACTTTATCATGCCAAATTCATTATTGTTTGATTATGATTAATAGCATGTAGGAGGGCACTACACCACTACCACTACACAAAATGACATTGATAATTTCAAGAATAACATGTAAGAGGGTGTTGTACCACTACCACTACACAAAATGATATAGTTGAATAGCTAGTAGCCCATGTATTTTTAGAGGATATACACATACTTAGTTTGTATTCACCACCTACAAAGGTGTGATTTGGCATTGAAATTAGACCTTACCTATTTTAACATGAGAATTTAGATATATTATTGCTTGTAATTAGGTCCCACATGTATGTGCAAACATAATGTTTATGGAAAGAGAGATGTATGGATATTATTTAAAGATAAGGGTACCTCCATGATCACCACTTTTGATTCTTTTTTACACACAATGATATCCAAGTGCCTAAGGTAGTTAGTAGATCCAACTATCAAAATTGACAAGTTCTCATTATGAGAAAAAAATAACAAGTCCAATTTATTCTTTCAAAGTTTTTTACCACATAGCATATTAGTAATCATGAATTTATACTCTTCTAGTCTTTCATTCAACCAATACCTATTGATTAATTTATCATAATATAAAGAATGTGTAAGGTTACCTCAATTTACTTTAGATGCTTCATGAATCACAACTAGTAAGGTACACTCATAACCATTTAATATGCACTCATACTCAACATTAATAATTAGGTTATGCTCATATATGCACAAAAAGGCAATAAGAATCCCAAAGATATTAAAATATAGTATGATATTTTTATTAAAAAATAATTGTGCAGAGACATACATACTCTGATTAGTTCCCAAGAGATTCATCTTACCTTTTAATTAAAATTGTAAGATTATTACTCAGCTAGTTAGCATAATCAATATAATCTTTATTCATATGATAACACATAACCTTAATATTTAGAGCTTTAATACTCCATGATTCCTTGAAAGTTTTCAACACTCTAATAACAAGAATCACTTTCTATAATGTTGCTATAATCAAGTCATACATAATCAACATATCTAGGGAATTCACAATTTCACAAAAAGGTCATAAAACCTTTTCATGATGATAAGTTCAATTAACAACATCTGAGCATTAGTTCAAGAATTATA
>JARHVA010002236.1:1747500-1767500 GCA_037957365.1 Torreya grandis
ATATTATCTATTTGTGGTGTGTACAGGTTCTTATTTTCAAATTTTCATCCTCCAATGCCTCCATATATGCCACTCTCTCTAATGATACCCTCCCTCCATCACACTCTAAGGGATGGATCTATCCTACATCCACCTCAAAACAATGAAGTTAGTTATCCCAAACCAATATAAAATCCATAATACACTACTTTAATAGACTAAAAAACATGATCATCATGTATGTAATATGAAAATATAACTAACTCTATAGTTAAAATCATGTAAATTAAGAAACATATAAATATATATACATCAACATATAAAATCCATCTTAACTAAAATAACAATTAACCAAACAATAACCATAAATATCCACAAATCAATAGGTTATTAGGTCTAGAGATAAATTGAGATCTGAAATCCTTCCCCCCTAAAGCTGGTCATGATCCTAATGACACTTATTCAAACATAAGTTATGAATTGAAACATTATTTAGTATAAAATAAAATAATATCCAACAACATATTAAGTAAAAAATGTGGAAAAAACCTATAAAACTCATCATAATCTTTCCAAGTGACACTATCTTTAGAATATTTATCCCACTATACCTTGTACTATGAGACTTCTTTAATACACAAATTGAGTTTTCAAGTGTCAATTATTATGATTAGTTCTACTGTGACCACCTTGAGATCTATAACCTACAAGGAATTTCAATCCAACACATGTGAAGGATCAACAACATATTTTTTAAGATAGAAAACATGGAAAATATTATGCAAAATAGTTAGAGTTAGTGGCAATGCAAGCATATACACTAAAGGGTTGGACACTTCCAGAACCTTGAAGGGTCACATATATCTCAGTGAAATTTTTGATGATAATTTAATTGATATTTTTTAAGGCTTAACCTATAGAAATAATTTATCACCCATAGAAAACAACCTTGTTATTATCTTCAGATTAGCATAAGGTTTTTGTCTATCATTGGTCTTGACCAACCTCTACCTAATTTTTCTAACTTGGTCTTCCATTTCCACAAGCATTTAAGGTCCAAAGACTACCTTGTATTTTAACCTATCCTAATTGATTGATGTTCTACACCTCCTTTAATATATTGCCTCAAATGGATCCATCTTTAATGCTGATTAGCATGAGTTGTTAAAAGAAAAACCAACCAATGAAAGACACTCCTCCCACTTGTATTACTGATCTATGTAATACATATGAAGGATATCTTCTAAAACTTTGTTAACCCTTTATTTTTATCCATCAGTTTTTGTGTGATGTGTAGTGATAAAATTCAACTATATGCCTAGAGTAAAATTTAAAGTTAACAAAAATATATAAGTCATTCTCAGATCTTGATTTGAAATGATCTTTTCTATAAATTCATGTAATTGGTACACCTCTTTCTTGAATCTATTCAAAAGCATAGGTACATCATCTATTAAGTTACCTAGTATGAATTGAGCTACCTTGGTTAGTTTTTCAACTACAACGAAGATCATATCATAATGATTCTATGATAATAACAAACATTGGAAAAAGTCCATGTTAATCACCTACCACTTGAATTCTGATATATCATGAGGATATAATAATCCTATCAGATTTATGTTTAGCTTTCACATGCTAACATTCTAAACAATGAGACATAAAATTTACTGCATCCTTTTGAGCCCTTTCTCAAAATAGAGAAGTCTTAGCTCAACCATGAGCTTGGTTACACATGGATATCTTGAATATGGGGCATCATGCAATTATTTTATCACCATGATCCTCATATTCTCTCTATTAGGAACATATATCCTACCATTATACCCTAAAATACCATCACTCTCTAACTTGAATCCTTTATACCTAGGATTCTGAGTATTCTCTAACAATGCTTTCTTAACTTGATCATAGAATTCATTTACTAGTGAGAACTTAATTACTTGATCATGAAAAGTACTCCTGATAATAAACAATGTTACTATGTACATTTTATGACTTAGGGCATCAAAAATTCTATTCTCCTTGATATTGATATAGTTAATATCAAAATCATAATCATATAAGAATTCTAACCAATATCTTTGATGTGCATTCAGGTTCAGTTGGCTGAAAGATGCACTTGAGATCCAAGTTATTAGTATTGAGCTCAAATGGTTTCTTCAATAGATAATGGCTTCAAACTTGTAAGGAATGAACTATTGTAGCACGTTACAGATCATGAGGGGCATACTTCAACTCATAGGGCTTAAGTTTTTTTGGACTCATATGTTATAACTAATCTATCCTAAATAATAAATCCTCTAAGTCCATCCCCATATGCATCTATGATTACTGAGAATTGACCATCAAGATTGAGAACTCTTAGCATAGTTGAAAAAATAAGCTTCTTTCTTAGTTCTTGATATCCTCTTTCATACTTGTCTGATGATTAGCTATCTTTGATAAATTTAGAACAAATTTCTTGTAAACCTATTAATCCCATTAAACTCTTCACTTCATGCATATCCTTAGGTGGTAGCCATTCTATTATGGCTCTTACCTTTGACAGATCCACTTAAAGTCCATTTGTGGAGATAATATGTCCAAAATATTGTAGTTTATTTTGAAAAATGCACATTTGGATAACTTTCCATATAATTTGTGCTTATACAAATGCTAAAAAAATAGTTCTAAAATCTGATAATGTTCTTCCTCATCCTTCGAATATATGAGGATGCCATCTAAAAAACAAACACAAAATGATCCAAATAATCTCTAAACAAATTATTCATGAGATTCATAAATGTTACTTGAGAAATTTTTAACCCAAAAGGTAACAATTTGAACTTATAGTGCCCATATCGAGTTCTAAATGCTATTTTTAGAATATCCACATCTCAAATTCTTAACTAATGATACCTTACTCTCAGATCAATCTTATAAAATACAAATCTAATAAAAAATATCATCATTGTGAGGTAACATATATATATTATTGATTGTCACCTTGTTTAACATCCTATAATCAATACATAGGCAAAGAGTACTATCCTTCTTCTTAAAGAACACCATAGGTGCACCCCATGGTGACACACTTGGTTGAATCAACCCTTTCAATAATAATTATTATAGTTGAGCTTTCAACTCAACTAATTTGGTAGTTGTCATCCTATATGGTGCCTTAGATTATATTTTTGGTCTAGGTATGATGTTAATCAATAAATTAAACTCATTTTTGGGTGGTAATCCAAGTAATTCCTCTAGAAACACATCATGAAATTTCCTTATAAAAGGATAATCCTCAATGGATAGTTCCTTAGATTCTTCTATATCATATATCTTAATAATAAATTCTTGACATCCTTTTATTTGAGCCTTCTTAAGTTGAATTTCAAAAATTTATCTAAGATTCAAGTCTCTTTTCTCATCTTGAAGTTGTGTTTGACTTCTGATATCATCTTGACACTCAACCTTCTTCAGATAGAAATCAACATTAGCTTTATGATCAACAATCTAATTGACTATGAGGATCACATCATATGATCCTAATAGTGCAACATATAGATCCACTACTATAGTGAATTTAAACAACCTGATCTCAACTTCTATTAGACACTTGTGAACCTTGACCTTTGATTCATTTTCATATTGTACTGACCATGAATTTGCCAAACCCAAGCTTTTCTAGACAATTTATTAAGCATTCTAAAAATAATAAAACATTTTTTAACCCTAGTGTTAATCAAAATATAAACTATATGATCAAACAAAATACCTGATAGTTTAATAGGAGAAGTTTAGAATTTAGCTTGATGATTATCAATAGCTACATGAATCCATTACTAAAAATTTCTCTATTGAGAATCATAACCCATGTTATTTCTATTTGATTTACCCTGAGTTCACTCTTAAGTATAATGGTCACCTCCACTAATGAAGCAACCTTCAGGTGGCCCCTTTCTATCAAACAATTAGTTTCCCTATAAATTTCCCTCTAAACCTTTCTAAGTTTCCTACTCCCTGAGCTACTATTGAAATTAACATTCTAGTTCTTGAACTATCTCTTAGAGCCTCCACTCCTCTACTTCCATTTCTTCATTTTAAAATTTAATTTAGAACTTCCAAACTTTTTATTAAACTTATCTCTGACTTGGGTAAGAGATTTCAGCTTCTATTCCTGCTTGACTACCTTCTTGAAGACCTAATCCATGGTAGATGGCTTGTACACATCCACCTCACAACAAATTTGGAGTTTTAATCCCATAATGAACTTTTTTATTCTAAACCTCTCATTCACCTATTACTAGGGTACACACTCTAGGAGCTTGGTGAATTTCTCCTAATATTCATTCAAAGAAAGGTCTTCTGTCTTAAGGTTTTGAAAATATGTTAGCTTATAATCAAAATATAACTGAAGAAGACATCATGACCTAAAAGTGGTAGTGGTAGAGTCAAGGTTCATTTCAAGCTTCTTATTTGCCCACCAAGTTGTTGCTTCTCTAGCATGTTGATATGCTCTCCAAATTGCTTTTGTGACTTTAGAATAATTTTTTATATTGAAATATTTCTCTATATATGCCATCCATGCTTTATATCCATCTCCCAAAATGGTTCCATTAAACTTGGATGGATTCACCTTTTTCATATCTCATCCTAACTCTATAACTACTCAAACTCTTGAATCTTTTGGCACTTCCTTAGTAGGATACTATTTAGTTTCTTCCTAAACATTCTCCTCAACATTCCCATGTTCTTTCTACTCTAGGGCCATGATCCAGTCCCTAATTTCATGCATGGGTGTGAAGATATGATCTAACTTCACAGCTTGCTTAGTGGAAAACTAATTTGGATCAACTAAAGGATTGGTATTTGAGGTACCCTCACCTCTAATTATAACATACACCATTACTTTTACCAATTAATAGGATAATATGTTTTAATTAGTAGACACATTAAATATTAGAGTTTGAACCTTGAATCTAATATCATATTGCAACAACCCCACTAGCTTTTACTAGAATAGGGTATATTTAAAAAAAATTTAATTACATAGATTCAATTAATAGATTGTATCATGATGAAACCTAAAAGAGTCATCTTTAACTAAATACATTAGTTTAAAGTAACCATAAAAAGGTATATAAATAATCTATTTATCTAATGATGATAATCACATTATCAATATCAAAAAAATAGGTACAATACTAATTTCATTAATAAAGACTACATTAGTTAATAAAATTATTGTTAAAAATTTAGCCACGCCTCATATAATATTATATCCAACTATTGTATGGTACATATGAATAAAAAAGTACAATTTTAGAAATATAAATATTTTAATAATAATATAAAATGATATAAAACTCCATGGAGTCTGCGAGTCTCAACGAATTCATAATATCTATAAGTAATCTCAAGTGTAGTCTCTAGTGTAAAACTACTGAGGGGAGGGAGAGCATCATCTGAGTGATTTTACACACCAACCAAAGACCATCGATCCCCCACATAATCTGCCAACAAGGTGATGCAAGATCATAAAAAAACCATTCATTATTTATATGTAAATATATAAATTAGTACTTTGTCATGAGATAAGTCCATAGTCTTGTGGTTATAGAAATGAGGTTTATTGGGAGCTTAAGAGTGGTAAATATATGTTATCCACTTTTCAATATGTTTGTGAACATCAAAACTATGTTATTCACCTTTGTAAGTCATAGTCCAACATAGTAATATAGCTAATCTTAGTATAAAGTCAGGAAATAAGGAAGATGAGTTAGGACTAAGACAAGTTTAGAAGATTAATTATGAATTGATAATATTCAAAAGCAAGAGAATAGAAACCAAATAAATTAGGAGAATAAGTATATGATTGAACAATCTAGTCTTTAGAGAGGCATGAGTAAATAAGAATATTTATAGAGTAGGGTGGAAGGAGATTTTAGTAGATAGGAGAGGATTAAATGGAGTAATATAACAATCATCTTGATCAATAAAGAGATCCATCTTCTATTATAATTTCATTACTGTGGGGTTCAAACCATGAATATAAAATGATTTATAACATTATAAAGTGTTCTCAGATCTATGTCCATGAGTAAGTTCATGTGATAACATTTATATACATTAATCTTAAGTGTTTACATTATTATACAATTTGAAAAAGGTCTGCTAATAGTAAATTGGTGATATGGTCTATTCATAAACTGTACATAGTTTATTTATATTAATGAAGGCAACTAATCTAAATTAGAAATATTTGGATTGTTTGGCCATAAGGAAAAATGAAAAAATAAGGAAAATATACAAAAGATTCTAATTCAAATACAAAAAAGTATTAAAAGGATCATAAATTATTGATATTGCACCCTCAAGTCCTGTATGATATACATAATGTATGATAAATTTGAACTAGGAATTTGATTAAGAAGAGGAGATTAGTATTGTGTTAGTGACAAAATGAATAAAGCAAATTGATAAACAACACACCAAAATAACACATTCATGCCTAGTTACTAGGGTGAGCTTAATAATGAAAAAACAAATGACAAACACAACTAAAAAGTAAGAAAAAACAAAAATCCTTCACCTTTCTTGGACATTCCAAATGCTTTTGTAGTGGCTTGCTCAACTTGTGCTCATGAAGTCTGTTGCAATGGAGATTGACTATGCTCCACCCCCTCTTGGCACCTTTGGCTTTGGTTTGGCATGGCTTGGAATCAATTTGGCATGGTAACACTAATTGAAATATATTTTGGAATCATTTATGTATTATAACTTTGCATTATCAAGGATTTTTGAAGATATTTGATCATAATAAATTTGCACCAAAATAACTTATAAATGATGTTCATGGCCTCTGTATTTATAGATTTTGGAAAATGGCTAGAATCAACCTAAACCATCCATCTCAGAATTGAGATGTGTGACTAAGGATTAATCCAATTTTGCAATTCATTCTACAAATATCTCCATTAATATTTGGGATGGAGGGGCATTGAATAGGCATGGAAGGGCTTTAATGAGGCATGGGAGGCATGAATCTTGATATTTGTGGCATTTATGGCTTAGGGATGTCTTCCCAAGAAATGAGGTCACCTAATAATGCAAATATTTAATATTCATTTCTAAAAACAAGTATTTGACAAATTTCCATGGAATTATTAATCAGGCTCTAACTTATTTTTATCAGCTCTTAAGCATGATTAAGCACTTTATGCACAAATTATTTAAATTGATCATAATGCCTTATTATTGGTCCAAAATTTGACTTGATTAGAATTTGAAGTTAATGTCAAATGAATTGGATCTATTATCCCATTTAAGATGTTACCAATAAAAAATAATAAAGGCATGCATCATGTGCAAGAGATTTGATAGGAAAGAGCAATCTAGAGCACCCAGGTGCAAAATTAGCATTTTGACTCATAATGATCTGATCAAAGTTAGCTAGCCCATAAAATATATTTCCCCATTTAATGATAATATAGCAAAAAAAAACACTTTAATATATCAATTTCAACTCATTTAATGCATTTTAGTGTTTTTAGGCCAAATTGTGCACTTTCGGTAGAAATTGGTGAAAAGCCTAGTTGGAGGTCATTGGTGGCCAGATTTAGGTGTCTACAATTTGACTCTATTTGGGAAGGCATTGCAAGTTATAAGCACAATAACATCTTCTCAAAAAATGAAAAGGTCTTGTATGCCTATAACTGTAACAATGATAAACTAACTGTATGATGCCCCCTCGAGGGAACAGTTGGCACATGTAGGTCAAAAAATAGTTCATCGATAAAAAGTGAAATGAGGGGACTAAAGAAAGGAAATATGATGGGTTGAAAAAAAAATATTTTGAAAAAGTAGTCAAAATCACTAAGAATGCAAGTGGGATGGTGTACAATGGTTTATTGAAAGGTGGTTATAAGCATTGTACCCTGATAGTGGCAACATGGTATGATAACATAATGATTTTCCCAAAGGTGGTTATAATCATTGAGAAGATGGAGCTACCCTAGTTAGAATATAAAAATAAGATAACAACGTGCCCCTATATGGGCAAAAAATGTAAAGTGGTGACAACACAATGATTTTCCCAAAGGTGGTTATAATAATTGAGAAATGCAGGTGGGATGGTGTGCAATGATTTGCCCATAGGTTGTTATAATCATTGGACCCCAATTATGGAAAACATGAAGAGCTTAGTTGAGGATGATGATAACTTAACATATAGGGTAATTATGAATTATAATAACCTAATAGTAGGGAGATGATCATCTGAACTAATAAAGGTTGATATTCTTTCATGATTAATTACTCTATTTGGGATATGATTAGGATTTAATAATGATGTTGGTGATAAAGAGATGTTGATGCCACCATTACTAAATATAATTATTAAATCTAAGGTTTAATATATCAGGTGTTGGTAGGCATCATGGTATAACATCATGAGGACTAGGCTGAAATATGCATAAAGACTGACTCCTATAATCTAATACTCAATAGAAATTAATGCACCAATGATAGCAACCATGATGACAATGTAAACATATGAGTATGGATAGATTTGAGTATAAGTTTGGGAAATTAATCACCTAATGAATACACATAAACCAAATCAAGGCAAAAATGTTGAAAGTAAACAAACAGGTAGATAAACAAATAAAACAAGTAGAGACAAACAAAAAACAATGCAATAAAAACCATATGAATATTACATCTATAAAATAGGTGATAACTTAACAAACAAAAAAATGGGGGAATATAATAAAAAGAAGGGTGTGATTGAGATATCTCCATATACAATGTGAAAGTGGACACTACCTACATAGTTCCATGGATGTAATATCCAATAAAAAACTTTAGGTCAAATGTAGTTCTTCTAGGGAATGGGAAGAATGTGATAGCTGATGAAAATAAACACAATATATATGATATAAGAATAGGAATGGTATTGAAAAATGGAAAGTGTATGAGAGATAAAGGCTAAAAAGGATGGAAAAACTAAGAAACAAGTGATTTCCTTACAACTTAGTAAGGGTTCTCAGAATCCTTAAGGCAGAGAAGTGCTCAATGTTTTTGTTTTTTTTTGACAATTTTACAAATGTTTTTGGAATTTTTGAAGTATCTCAACTTGATCAAGAATGATGAGACACTAAATGGTTCAAGCTAACAAAATGATGAGAACATTCAAATATAGGTTGCTCACAAAATGGTGAGAGTGTTCAAACTTAGGTTGCTCACAAAAGAATGAGAGCATTCAAACTTAGGTTGCTCACAAAATAGCGAAAACATTCAACCTTAGGTTGCTCAAAAAATGACAAGAGTGTGGTGGAAAGGGTGACTGATTTGGCCTCAAAAAGTATCGAGCACTACCTACATATTCCTAGATTAGGACCTCAAGTCACTATAGTTTTTCCCACACAAAAGGTGATAAAAAACCAACTAGGTCCCAACAAGTTCTCAAATCTAGAAAATAGCCAGTCAAATGAAAACAATGATGGCAAGGTGATGTGGAAATGCATGGTAAACAAGTGTGGCCCTTAGTTTTCCCACATGTGGTTATAACTAGGATACAATAGAATAGGTCAATGATACTAAATTTCTCATAGGCAATTGTAATTAGTAGCAAGACTGGTGAGACATTGATTTGCCCATATGTGTTTATAATCAGGCTCACATAAACAAAATTGATAGGATTAAAGATATCTTTCTAGATCAATTGTCACACTAATTTCATAGACTGTCATTGTAAACATGAATTTGATAAGATTTGAAAATTGATTGAAATCCCCTCACAAAAAGTGTAGGAATAACCAAAGTAGTCAAGATTCAAAATAGGATTAGGTAAGATGACTAAAAATAGGCTTTGGTCTAGATAAGAATGGAATGGTTAGATGACATAGTCTTGCTAAGGATAATGATGTTTTGATGAATTAAATAAAATGGTAGGAGGGTTGCCCCCAAGTGAGAAGGTGATTATTTGGGATATGTGATAATGGCAAAATGATATGTAACAATAGCAATGGCATGGTAATGAAATGGTATGGTATATATTTTTGGCTTGGGTGTGGTTTTTGATTCTATTGTTCCTATTGATGGGGAGATGCACGTCTTAATAAAAAAATGATACAAAAAAATACTTGATCATGTTAATTTCTATCTCACACCTCATCTAAATAATGGTTACATCAATAACTACCTACAAATTTGGATGTCGAGAATGCTTTTGTGATCTTCATTAGTCATTGATTTTAATTCCTTCAAACATCGATACAAGGTATTTTTATAGCTTCTACAAAAGAAAGTGCGACCATGGATGGTAAGGACCAATAATGGATGGTAAGTTTGATTATGAAATGGAATGGCAGATGATGATGGAATGTATAATGGTGGGAAATAAATGAAGATCAAGAATTTCAGTCACATGTAATGTTGTTGATGCCAGATTTGACATAATTTTGGTTATGGTGGGGCCAAAGACTTGTTCTCTCAATAAGACCATTAGATTTTTATATTGTTTGAGTCTAAGAGTAGCTACCATCTGATTAGGCTATAGATAGGAAGGTATTTTGATTTGATCTTTGATTTTTTCTTCATCAAGTAGTGAAGAACTTTTGTGCTTAGCTATTGGAGCCTCAATGAGTTTTTCACTAATGAAGTTGTCTTGATTTTCTCATAGCACCTCCAAGAAGGTTTCACTAATGAAAATTGGCTTTTGACTTTGATTTTATTCTATCACTTTTGAAAAATTTTAACTAGAAGATGCTGAGTTGGAAATTTGATTGTATCCTAGTGCTTTTGAAAAGGTTTCACTATGAGAGTGTTCTTCTACTACATGAATGTGGTCTTGGCCTCCTTGCTCTTCTTCAACTGCTATGTCACCATAGATGAAGATCAATAAAGTGTGATTATATCAATCCCAATTAACACTTATGGGAGATAGAATTTTAATAATATGGCTATCTTGGTTGATGATAATGGAATGTGGAATGGTAATGGAATGGGTGTTGGCATCACAATCCTTGTAGAAAATACTAGGAGAAATTGTGTCAATGCTAAAGTACTCATCCTAAAAAACTATATAAGGATCATGAATGTATTAAAATTGATTTTTTAGGTATATATAATCAATGTTTTAACATCCACACATATTTTTCTTCTAAATCTAATTCTAACTCAAGGGATTTTGATTCTGATTCTGATGCTAAATCTGATGTCGATCCAAGAATAGATCTTGACTCTAACTCTGATTCTTCATCTAATGGGTACTTTATTAAAATTATGTCTTGTTTAATGTTTGGTATTAGATGAGTAATGACCTATGATGGCATAATGGGATCCACAAAGAATGGTTTATTACAGTGAGACTCCTCCATAATGGGAAAGGTTAAGAGATATCTCCTTAGGGACTAGATTATCAAGGGGAGACTTTTGAAAAATAGGCATTAGTCAAGGTAATGATTTTACCAAAGGTGGTTATAATCATTAAGAAGTTACTCAAAAAATATTATCTCATTATAGTGAGACTCCTCAATAATTGGTATAAGATCAATAGGCAATTCATCACAGGTTGGCTTATCACAAATGCTTGATTCAATATAAAAATCTCAGATTGGTTGGTTCTCTTGGCCTTGGTTTCTAATGAGTTAGAATATACCAATTTTGAACACAAATTGGTCTTTGAATGATTAGATCAGTTGAGGTTTGGATGGGATTAGTAATGGAGGAGGAATGGCCTACAGTTGGATAATGGTAGGGCATTGGGGAACATGATTGCTTGCATGAGCCAAAAGACAAAGTCTTGAGATGGTGATGATAGGGTGGTGTGGAGCTTGATTTCATGCAGAAGTTAAAGGACTAGGTACTATAATGATGAAAGGGTTTTGTGAAGCTTGGTTTCTCGCACAAGCCAAAAGACTAGGTCTAGAAATGATAATGGTATTCCTTAGATATTGTAGAGCTTGATAGATCATATAATCTAAAAGAGGGTTAGGGGTAGTAGATGACCAGATAACAAAAGGATGTTATGGAACTTGATTTCTTGCACAAGCCAAAGCATCTAAGTCTTCCTCATAAACCATATCATCCCAGTCACGAGTTGGCTCATAAGCTGGTTCTTGACTATGTTCCATGTATTGATTATTATAAAGAGGCTATAGATCCATATCCCAGACAACAATATCTATAGTTAGGTCTTCAAATTCCTCCTTATAAGCCTCTTCATACCAATCAAGGTCTCAATTTAGATTTTGTGGATTTTGACTATGTTCCCCACATGGAGTATTATAGGGAGAATAATAAAACTCCTTAGAAAATATTTCTCTATAGGGGTTTTTAGTGGGATTTTGTGCAGCCATTTTATCACAAGCTGGATTTTATGTGACTTCACCATAAGTGTAGCTATAAATATCCACATAAATGAAGAAATATCTAAAACAAAAAGGCTTAGAGTTTTACAAACTTTGAAAACTATCTAAAGGACAAATGGTTCAAACTTGGTCTAACTTGGTCAAAGGGGTGGAGATGTATCTCCAATATGGTTTGAAAGTAGAGCTGTATCTCCAAAATGAATTGTACTAAGACTTGGCATAAAATAGTCTAACATCAAATGTCTAATTTCAAATGTCATATGCACAAAATTTCAAGCATTTGAATAAAAATTAGGATGTTAAATATCTAGGCTAAAGTATTCTAAATAAGGTCTAAACTAGGAAAGGGAAAAGAGTCACTAGGTATTTTGTCCAAATGTGGAGTCAAAAGCTAGGCTCAAATAGGCTATGCTAGGAATTTTGGCCAAATGGCATCAAAATCTAGACTTGAAACAAAGGTATCATGTGATTTGATTTAATTTAACAAGTTTGGAAACAACTTTGACATAAACTTGAAACATGGAATCAAACATAAACATGATCAGTTAGCATAAGGCATGAGGCAAAAGGATTTTGGAAAAAGGTTGTGTTCTCCAAAATAAAAGCACAAAAAATGATGAGGATAGGTTTTGAACAAACAAACCATCAATAGTTTTCAAATTTGGGTAATCAATTAACTAAAGTTATGCAACCCAAAATAGAAATATCTATGTATCAGCCTCATAAATTGAGGCCTAAACATAAATAAATCAATGTTTGAATCCAAAATTGATAAGGTTAATTAAAAACTCAACATTGAAAACTAGGATTTGACCAAACAAGATAAACAAGATTGGATAGCATGACAGCATAAGACAAAGGTCCAAATGGTATATATGACATGGTTTGAAACAAAATAGTTTTTGATATAAGGTAAACTAGTCTTGAAATAAATTGAGTAGCCTAACGATGTAATCGTGCTCGAATGATGTGATCTATGTTATGTTTTAAAGTCTCAAAAGGTAAAATGGTTTGATATGATCTTGGAAGCATAACACTACCCTCTACAACTCAAATTGACATAAACATAAACAAGTTTAGCACACATTTCAAGGCATAAGTATGGTGTAAAATGGCTAGTATAACACCTCTTTAGACAAAATATTGACGTATAACCAAATTGATTTTGCCATGGATTTATGAATAAACAAATAAATTTTAGTCTCAAAACATACCAAGTAAAAATGACCAAAATACTCTAAGTATAATCGTCCAAATCCTAGTAAGAGTATGATAATGTGGGGTTGACTAAAATATCAAGATTTTGAATATTTCTAGGGGAATCAATTACACAATGACTTTCACATCAAAAAATGCAAAATAAAATCATGGATTTTGGGTCCATATCACTTGGCTTGTTGTAAAAAGGTTTAGTCCTTTTTGCAACCACTACATCCTACTATTTGTTCAGTGTAGTGTGATGTCCAAAGTGTCATTACGTTCCATGTGAAACTCCAATATGAATCCAAATGAAGTCAATTTTAGGAGATGAAACCCCAGGTCAAAGCTTCCATAAAGAACTCATGAGAGGTAATGACATCCCCCTCACAAGCCAAATTTACATGAAATAAAGAAAGTATCAAATATAAAGACTTTAGGGTCATTGTCAAGGTCACCCAATACTTTTGTGAGTTTTTAGGGAGTACTTTAGATGACATTCTTTCTATGCCTTGGACTAGGTAATTTACAAATAAGGAAAGTGCTTTTGATTCCAAGGGTTCCCTAAATGGGAAAAATGGAAAAGCATACATGCAACATCCTTGTATTTTGTGAAAATAAAGTATTAATTGAAACAATGAAAACAAAATTGATAAGTGTGTTCAATTTTAAGCTCAAATGAAAGATTTGGTGGTGTTCATTTGACCCCTTGGTCTTAAAATTGTAAACTTTGAAAACTAATGCTAAAAACTTACTTAATCACCTAAATGTTATATTAAGCACCAAAATAATGTTCCTAGCTTATTTTGAAGCATTTAAAATATATTTTAAACATGTTTTAGCAATTTTCCAAGTTGGTCCTACAAGAAAAATGTTATTATGTGGTTTAGCTTTGAAGCATTTTTGAAGATGAAATAATTAACTTAGGAAAATGAGCTCTTGGGTTGACATAGTGGTGTAATATTGATACTTGACAGAGCAATCTCGCTACTTGCACATCAATCTCACAACTTTAAGAGTTACAGTATTGTAACTAACTACTAATAATTTAATCACAATACTATGACTCTAAATGACAATCTTGCTACTCGCAAGAAAATCTTAAAACTTTAAAATTTATGGTATTGTAAACCATAGGTGATTTTGTCATAATATCGTGACTTGGTTTAACGATCCTGCTAGTAGCAGGATATTCTTAACACTTCATGAGTTGCGGTATTGTCACTTAATTGCTAATAGTTAGACAATACCGTGACTCATTCAAGCAACCCCACAAGTTATAACGCAATCCTGTGACTTCTAAACTAGTGGTATTGTTAACCCTACATAAAAACACAAAGTTAGCTTGAAAATAAAGATGGCTAAGCACAATACCATGAGTTTGAATGACAATACCATGAGTTATAGGACAATCTCATGATTGTGTCTAGTCAAACCCACCACTTACAGAAAAATGTGTTTTTCTTGATTTTTTCACTCTTTTGAGTCTCCCACTCCAAGATTCTACATAACAAAAGTTAGTAAGTTAATTGAGGGAGAATTATGATCAATTTTTTGAAGCTATTTGGTCCCATTGAGTGTGCCATTATGTGAACTAGGAATTTGACTAAGAAGAGGAGATTAGTATTGTGTTTGTAAAAAAATGAACAAAGTATTGATAAATAACACACTAAACTAACACCTTCATGCCTATTTACTAGGGTGAGCTTAATAACAAAAAAAAAATGACAAACACAACTAAAAAGTAAGGAAAAATGAGAATCCTTCACCTTCCTTGGATCTTCTAAATGATTTTGTAGTGGCTTGCTCAGCTTGTGCTCATGAAGTCTATTACAATGGAGCTTGACTATGCTCCACCTCCTCTTGGAACCTTTGGCTTTGTCTTGGCTTGAAATCAATTTGGCATGGTAACACTAATTGTAATAGCTTTTGGAATCATTTGTGAATTATAGCTTTGCATTATCAAGGCTTTTTGAAGATATTTGAGCATAATAAATTTGCACCAAAATAACTTAGAAACGATGTTCATGGCCTCTCTATTTATAGATTTTGGAAAATGGTTAAAATCAACCTAAATAATCCATCTCATGAATGAGATGTGTGGCTAAGGATTAATCCAATTTTGTAATTCATTCTACAAATATCGTTATTAATATTTGGGATAGAGGGGAATTGAATAGGCATGAAAGGGCTTTGATGAGGCATGAGAGACATGAATCCTAATATTTGTGGCATTTATGACCTAGGGATGTCTTCCTAAGAAATGAGGTCACCTGATGATGTAGATATTGAATATTCATTTCTAAAAACAAGTATTTAACAAGTTTTCATGGAATTATTAATTAGGATCTAACTTATTTTTATTAGCTCTTAAGCATGATTAAGCACTTTGTGTACAAATTACTCAAAATGATTAGAATGCCTTGTTATTGGTCTAAAATTTATCTAGATTGGAATTGGAAGTCAATGTTAGATGTGTTGGATTTGTTATCCCATTTAGGATGCTACCAATAAAAAATAACAAAGGCACGTGTCTTGTGCAAGAGATTTTATATGAAAGAGCAATCCAGAGCACCCAAGTGCAAAATTGACATTTTGACTTAGAATGATCTAATCAAAGTTAGCTAGCCCATAAATTCTATTACCCCCCTTAATGATACTCTAGCCAAAATCAGCACTTGAATATATCAATTTCAACTCATTTAATGCATTTTAGTGTTTTTAGGCCAAATTATGTACTTTAGGTGAAAATTGGTCAAAAGCATGGTTAGAGGTCATTGGTGGCTAGATTTATGTGTCTAAAATAAATATAGATAATGTTTTATTATTAATTTTTTGTATCACTTCAAGTGTTCATCCATTTATTTGGCACAATCATATTTGTTGGACTTCCTTTGGGATTAAACAGGGAATATTTTCCTTATGGTTCATAATTCTATTCATGAATTTATTTTAATGCTTTGAATAAATTTTGCAGGAAGATTGGGTCAGCAACTAAAAGTTCTAAACTGACATTAATAAATTTCACTTAGCATATGATGAAATTAATTAAAAGTATATGGTTGCAACTTAACTGGTGCTTAGTGACTTGTTTAGGATGCACAAGAATATTAATAGATTGATCTGATAAATCAATCTAGTGTCCAAAAATGTATTGTGGTTAGAGAAAATACATATGTTGATCGCCTCATGGTCCATTGAAAAACACCATTGATAAGATGAAGCTATTCAACCAATATCACAATCATTGAATTGATCTTCAGTCAGGTAAATAATATAAGGCAAATTATTTTATGTTAGCTACAGGACTACATATATGAAATTGGTGCTAGTTTTAACCTATATTGGTTTTTAAAAGTTTAGATTGTTTGATTATTTTATGTGAGTATTTAGATTGCTGCAAAGGAAAACTATAAATACAAAATTCTATATTGATTTTTCCAGAGTTTTGAGGAAATAAATAATCAAGGGAAATTATTCAAAAAAGAACTAGAGACAACCTTTTATGGGTAAATGAAACCATATCATAATTGGTGTACTATTTTCTGGGACATGTAACTCAAAACACTATTCATAAATTGGTTGAATATTTTAAGGTGCATCCTAATCAATTAGGGAAGATCATTTAAAATTAATTGCATACATTGAAATTCCATAGGATTCAAATTGGGACTAAAGAGTCATAAAAGTAGATTTTTTCCACATACATAAGTGTATTTTTTTTATAAACTATTTAGTGGCACATATTAGTTTATGTTGGTTGTATGTATGACATGAATACAAGTCAGAATCAGTGTGATGGAATGTAAATTATTCATGATGGAAAAATTTAACAATTATCTAACTTGGATGATGAACATTGTGACATCATTATTTGGTATCTGAGCACAAATACA
This sequence comes from Torreya grandis, assembly GCA_037957365.1. Classification (NCBI taxonomy): domain Eukaryota; kingdom Viridiplantae; phylum Streptophyta; class Pinopsida; order Cupressales; family Taxaceae; genus Torreya; species Torreya grandis. Next base: position 1,764,929 of record JARHVA010002236.1, read on the forward strand.
TGTTATGTAAAAGATAAATCTTGGTAATTGATTTGTGGATAATAAGAATATTAATAGAGTAATTTATGCAAGGTTGTAATGCATAAAGTTCAAAAATAGGGCACATGACACTATGCAAGCTTACAAAGAGAAGTCATGTTGTTGTGTAATTGTATTGAAGTTGGTATGAATTTTATTTTATAAAAATTTACAAGTTGCAGTCTTAGAAGGTCTTGCCAGGTAGTTGTGAAGAAGGTGGTTCTGGTAGTTGTGATCCATTAAGGCTTAAGAGGAAAATAAGCCAAGGAAGGCTTAATTGGAAATAAGAGCACAAAGGAAGCTCATTAAAGAAGATCTCAGAGAAGATCAAGTGGTGAAGATCATAGTAGTTTATCAAAGTGTAGATCTAAGAGAGAAGACTTGGATATGAATGTCAAAAGACTAGAGTGAAATAGATCTAGGTGAGAATTGGTGGAGTTTATCAAGAGATCAAAGAGTTGGCTGAGATAAAATGTAAAGTGAGAGAGAGACAAAAGGTAGATAAATATGGAATAATTTCCAAGGGAGAACCAGAGGAAAAAGATTAACCCAATGAAGGAAGGGTTTATTAGTGAAAGTGAAATACAAGTGATAAAAAAGAGGATAGAAAAGGTACAACTCATGATAGATCACCTACAAGATATTGGAAGAAACAAGTTGAAATTAGAAATAAATAAAAAGGTAAGGTGGTCAGTAAATAAATTTGTGGAAAGGAATCAAAGGCAATAGGGGATTAGAGGTTTGAAAGGATAGATAAAGGTGTTAGAGGCTCAATCCAAGAAGGAAGATAGCGGAGAGGCAATCGAGCCTCAAAGTTTTAGTCCTGATCTTTTGTGTAAATGTATGTTTGTAGGATAGAGGAGGAAGAATATAGTTACAGAGACAAGACATTTTAATTTGAATAAATGTTAATGAATCTTAAATTATCAGCTTCAAAGGTGCAACAAGAAGAACATGAAGAAGAGATCAAAGAAGTTCTAGTTGTGAAGAGTTTAACTAGGGATGAAGAAGGAGTGATATATGCATTCTTAGCATCTATTGAAAATGAAACATGTGAATAATAATTGAATACAAGTAATCAAGTAGATGAAAAAGAAGAAAAAGTAATATATGAAAGACTCAGTCCACAAACAGGTGAAGACAACAACTTGAAATTAGGAAAGAAAGAAATGCAAAATAAAGAGTTGTGAGGAGATAATCCCAGAGGACTGAAAAAAGGTAATTTTGTTCATCATTTGGTAAATATGTTATGGGTTTTAACATTGTATTTTTGGTCATCACATATTCATAATAAATGTGTGGAGAATTATATTAATGGACTGTGTGAGTATGAACAAGCCTTCTTAAAGACAAAACAAATTAATCATGACCTTTGAGTAGGTGTAGTAATGAAAACTAGAGTACCGATAGATTTTGATAAAAAAGGAATAGAAGAAAAAATAGAGATGAATGTGAAAGAGAATGAAGAGTTGATGGGAGATATGCATGGAAGAGGTCAAGAAAAGTTACAAAGAAACAACTTTCATAAAATGCTTGTATAATGATAGCAGTGGCAACATTGGAAGCATTGATAACAACATGTAAAACATATTTTCAAATTGATATTTTATCATTAAGTATAGAATTAAGCTGAATGAATATAGAATTAAGTATATGAAATGTAAGCATGGAAAGATTTAGGTAAGATTGTAGTTGCAGTTGGATGGATAATGAACTATCCATATGATAGGGGAAAACAAAGCAAGTATCAAGTTTTTTGAATCATGGAAACAAATATGCATTTTCACTGTGTTTAATAAAGGCAAATAGGAAACCAAAATACAAGGTATAATGATGAAGAAAGAATTAAAAAGAAAAACAAAATGTGGCTCAAATATACATGTAAATAACTATGAGTCTATGGAAGGTAACACATTGAATGATAATTATAAACAAGATATTGAAGTGAACCACGTAGTTGAAGTAGATCTACACCAAGCAAGTAAGCCATGGGATCCAAGATAAGATAGACCAAAGGAGAAGAAAGTTGAAACAAAGAGAAGCATGGTAGGAACATCTTCTTTGAAGACTAGAGTATCAATGAAGACTCATAAATAATAATTCATGAGTTATCTTTCTTTTTACCCTGGTGGTTTGATGTAGGAGCATCAAAAGACCTTTCATCTTTCATATGCAAATATATAAATTAGTACTTGATCATGAGGTAAGTCCATAGTCTTGTAGTTATAAAAATGAGGTTAATTAGGATCTTAAGAGTGGTAAATCTATGTTATTCACTTTCCAATATGTTTATAAATGTTAAAACTATGTTATTCACCTTTGTAAGTCATAGTCCAACATAGTAATAGAGCTAATGTTAGTATAAAGTTAGGAAATAAGGAGGATGAGTTAGGACTGAGACAAGTTTATAAGATTAATAATGAGTTGATAATATTCAAAATCAAGAGAATGGGAACCAAATAAAGTAGGAGAAAAAGTATAAGATTGAACAATCTAGTATTTGGAGAGGCATGAGCAAATAAGAAGATTTGTAGAATAGGGTGGAAGGAGATTG
>JARHVA010002236.1:1775000-1882500 GCA_037957365.1 Torreya grandis
CTTAATTTTTTGGGAGCTTGTATTCCATATGTTCATGACAATTAAAATTATGACACTTAGTTAAGGTGAAACAAGTATAAAAACCCCTATTGTAATCATTTGTGTGTGTGGTCCTTTGGGGAGTAGAAATTACAACTTTATCTTGTAATTCAATAAGTTATTAATGAGAAATTAGTGTTTGATATATTATGTTATGAATGATGAATTACTATAAGTGTTGGATAATGGATATGGTTTATTTATAAGTCATGTGTATCTTTTTATTTTATCATTATTATTAAATAGTAATGGTAATCTTAGTTATAGTGGTAGTTAAATCTAGAACGATAATGATAATAGTAGTATATTTAGGGTGTTGAGTAAAATTTTAAGAACTATGTTATAAAAGATGAACAAACATATAACATTTTGATACAAATCATTTAGGAACTAATCTTTCACTACATGCTTTAGGTGAGCACATGAGACTACCTCTCATGTGATAGGGCCATCATGCTAGCCTATTGGGGAGAAGCTTTAGCATCGAAGTAGAATTAACTAAAAGAACCCAACATTTTGGTTCCATTTTTGGGACTTGAAGTAAGTGGAGTACAATCATGGGAAATGTTTGAGCACATTACATTAGAGATTATTGAATAATGGGTTACTAGTGTTGAAGAAAACTTTGTAGTTTCATATCTTGAATGAAGAGTTTTTGCCCAATAGTGGGTAGACCAAAATATCTACAGTTATTTATATAAAGCCTTTTTTTTGAGGTCCCATTTATCTTACATTATTGGATTCTACCATATGCTCAAGGATGATCTATAAATCTTGGATGAAGGCAACCTTGGACACCTAAATGGCAAATAAGTTTAACATGACTTGGAGTTCCCAAGATACGAGTAGTTAATTTTTGGTGGAGAGGCATTCAAAATAGATATATTTTGGAGTATACCATGACCACATATTCATGTCTTGAGGAATTAAAGTTATAATTTCTATGATAGATGAGGGGATGCTATCTCTCATTGTTTGCTTTCAAATTAAAAAGCTAATTATTGACCTTGGGTTGGAGACTCTACCAATGGAGGGCTAAAATATTATATGCATGAGCCACATGCTTAAGAGGGGAGACTAGAGGTTGATTTAAGATTGTGGGTTCAACATGGTAGCAAACCAATGAGCATTACAAAAATGGAAGTATGATTAATCTTGATAAAGGATCATGGGAGTTAGTAATGCAAGAAGAGATCAAGAAAACCTTGAGGAGTGCTATGAAGAGATGTAGAGAGGTGGATACGTATAAAGGACACATCACTTTTGAGCCATGTTCTTTGAAACTTTTATCCTATAAAGGAAAACTGAGTTGGATTTCAAGAATTGAGGAACCAAATATGAATCAACCAGGCTACCCCACCATAGTGCATGCTCATGCCTTTGAGTAAGATAAAATGCATATACAAAATTGGGATACAGATAGTACAGAGTCAAAAATTGAATAGGTACAAGAGACTAAAACTAGGTCATTAGGTGATCATTTAAAATCTACATTATCTTTCCCTCTTTAAGGGAATTCTATGGCACATCTTGGGATGCCTGGTGGATCTAGCCCTCAAACCCAAAATATAAGCCCAAACTTAGGAAACCAACCCTCTACCATGCCTCTTCCCATGGGCCCTTCTACTAGAGGTGCTAGAGGAGGATTAGGGGGAGGCACCGGTGGCAACAAACACCCTCAAGGAACTAGAGTTAGATATTCCCAACAACCACCTACTCAACCATAACCCATATTGGTCTACTATGAGATGACATTACATTTACCTGAATACTAAGGGGTAGATAATATGATTGAGCATGTCCATAAGTGTGAACTATTTTGGAGAGCATGTAGTATCACATCTTCTGAATGTAAGGCTACTTAGTTTGCTACTATGATTTTAGAGCATGCACATAATTGGTATCAAAATTTTAACCCTCAGCAAGTGGTGGCCAAATATGACCAGATCAAAGCAACCTTCCTACATGAATTTGATATTCTTAAGTTTGAGCAAAAAAGTATAGTAGTGCTGAAGGACATAAAGTATGGACTTATAGAGAGTGTGCATAAATATGATGCATGATTTAAAACATTAATTTCTAAATTTTCATTTAAAATCAATGTTTTTCAACATGCACAATGGTTTATGGGAGGATTTTTATTACCTTTTTGATGGACTCTATCACAAATAACCTTTAACAATGCGTGTGAGGCTTTGGAAGCTGCCCTCAGTGCTAAAGTAGTTGAAAGTATGGATACTAGGATTAGTCCCTTTATGAAGGCTCAGATAGCATCCATGGCATCACAACTTGAAAATTTTATGGAAAAAAATGCACATGAGACATGTAGTGGTGTTTGGTGTACCAACTATGAAACTAAAATACACATAAGGAATAACTACCTGCATAAGAACATCCATGCGGTACTAAAAAAAACTATGAGATTTGTCATGAAGAACATGATTTCTATTCTTGTATAATTTAATAATAGGATACTAACATTAATGTGTCTAGGTATTATAAGATTTGTGATGCCTACACTTGTGACACCAATGATTATTGATTTATCAGTGATATCCATAAAGCTTGAGTGCACGTCATGCACCAAAACTCAGTCACTAATACCCAAGATAATGGTGGCTATCATGGGTGAGGAAGAAGACAAGGATGAGGTGGTGGTTGGTTTCCACCAAGGACTTGATAAAAATGTGGGTCACCAAACCAATATCAAAGGGATTGCCCAGAATACCTAACCTATGCATTTTGTAAAAAGGACCATCAACTAGAAGAGTGTCATGATCTGTATGAAACCATCACTAAAGACTAAAATGAAAAGGGTGATGACATGATTATAATGGATAAACCATATTATCACACATGAACAACCATCCCCATAGTGAAACAAGTAAATATCACTACTCATAGTGGGGGTTAGACTCAATCTACAACCAACCCGATTGAGAAGGTACATCAAGAAGAACCATGAGCAAGGAAGTACCCTCATGCATAGTATAAAAATGATGTCCTTTAGGATATAATGACACTTTTGAAAGATCTACAAGGTGAGATTCAATACCTCAAGGACAAGGATGTGATAATATGTGCCATAGTGTAAAGGGAAGCTAAACTTCAACTAGTGGTGCAGGATAATTTTCAAGAACTATGCAAATGTATGTTGGATGAGGACATTGTTCCCCAAATCAACACTTGGATTAAAATTTAGGCCCACTTACTAAACCAAGTCCACCCTCACCTTAGTCAAAAAAGTGAAGACAACTATTTAAATCATGCCTAACACCAAGAAACTCCTAGTTTCTCTTCCCTGGAAGATGGAGAGATATTGGTTAATGATGATATTAATAGATGGGTAATCTGAGATATTATAGTAGATACTAGTGTGGAATTTAATGTTTTGACTAAATATTCCATTGGGATATTCTAGTAGATATTGGTGCATACTATTGGGGTCCTTAAGAATGCCACTATTGACATACATGGGGTTCCCTTCAAGGTAGATTTTGATGTCTTAGAGTTAGCAGATGCTGATGACTATCTAGCCATACTAAGAAGGCCTTGGTGTTATGAGAACCATGAAGATTTAAGCTTTAAAAATGATACATTAGCTTTTATAATACCAATCAATGCATAATAATACCTTTAGACTAAGCATAAGGGCCTCCTTATATTGAGCCCATAAATGTTGATGAAGACATCCATCACTTGTATAATGTTACTACTTGAAATGATGAATAACATGATCCATTGCTAGATGGTATTCTTTGATGGATGAACAACCAGTCTATCTTAGATACTACAAGAAATGCTTACATCTATTGGGCCCATGGTGACTATGATCTCACTAGAAGGTTGTGTATCACCATAAATATAAGAGAAAGCATCTTGTGCTAGCTTCTTAAATGTCACAAGTTTGTGCACCTCATGGGCTTAATAGTGAGAGGACCACTAGTGAGACCACTACTTGAAGGACTTGATGAAGCCCACGGTTATAAGGAAAAATGGAGGTGTATGACTTTGTCTAGTGCCTCCAAGAATTCTATGATACTGAGAATGATTGGATGAGGTCATTATATCACATTTTTGATGGTACCACTGCCAGATGGTGGCATACTCATAAAGAACACCTTTTATACTAGGATGAAGAATGAACTACTCTACATCATAGATTCATCATAAAATAAGGCCAGGGTAACACTTAGTTACAACAACGTGTAAGCACCCAAACCTCATTTTGAGGCCTGTGAGATAATATGGTGAGTTGATGAAACATTTTTACCAGAGTACCTATGGGTACATACATTCTATGGGACTTTACACACTTTGGCATGGGCTTGGAACATTCATGAAGAGAGGCACATGAGTACTAGGTTTTGGTAGTTACTAAAAGAGATCATGATGTTGGTGCTTTATTACTCTTCACTAAGGATAGACTTGAACCTCACCCTTCAATACATGAGTGAATAAATAATTGGAAACCCAAGTCCCATCGAAGACCACCTACACCATATTCATCAAGAACCTGAGGAACCCTTACATTTATTCACTGAGCCTCCCACATAATTAGTTCTTGGACCATCAATAGTTACTAATGAAGTATACCATGAAGAGATCTTATTGGGAAAGAAAAAACTCATCTTCTAAGTGGATGAAGGTAAAGGATATACTTCACTCCACCCCTTGAATAACCACCTAGATGTCCCTACAAGTACTAGTTCATGAACTATTTAGGACACAAGTTCTCCAATGAATAAGCCTTATCACGGGCCCATCCAAACTATTCAACTTAACATTGGCATGAACTAAGAGCCTAAGATGCCTACATTTAAAAATTATTAGACTAAGATAGAAATCTCATATATTTTTGAGTTATTGAAAGAATATTAGGATGTATTTTTGAGGAATTATAGTGAAATGAAAAATTTCCACCGTTCTCTAGGAAATATGAACATAAAGATAATTGATGGCGATCACTCCATGTAGAAATGACCATACAAGATGAAACCAAACCTTCAAATGTGAGTGAAAGAGGAGATCGATAGCATGCTCCATGATGGAGTAATTAATCCCATTACCAAATATGAATGGGTCAGTCCCATGGTAATCAATATCAAAAAATATGGGCATATCCATATTTATGTGGATAACCATGTCTTAAATTTATCCTATGTGATAAATAATTTTCCAATGCCTTTTATGTAGGAAATCCTAGAAGGTGTTGCCGATTGTGAAGTATAGTCTTTTACCAATGGGTTCTTAGGGTACCACCAAGTCCATATAGCTAAGGAAGACTAACCTAAGACTACTTTCACTACTAAATGGGGATCATTTTCCTATAACATCATGCCTTTAGTGTTAAAAAATGCCCCAAAAATATTTTTGAGGATAACAGTTGAGGCTTTCAAATATTTCATTCATAAATTCCTCTAAGTCTAATTGGATGAGTAGATGGTGTATAGGTTGGTCAAGGACCATTGTGATAATCTAAGACTTATGCTTCAGCACTATCGAGTGCTACACATTTCCTTAAATTTGAAGAAGTGCCTATTCATGACACCTTTTAGCATACTTCTTGGGGATATCATTTGTAAGTAAGGACTCTTGGTGGACCCAAACAAGGTCTCCATTATTCTCTATCTGCCAGTGCCTAAGACTCAATGCGAGGTACGTGACTTCCTAGGACACATTGACTATTACAAAAAGTTCATTCAAGGTTATGCCAAGATTTTAGTACCCCTAAAATATCTTTTAAAGCACAACGACCAATTTATATGGACTAATTCTTACAAAAAAAAACTTTTGAAACACTCAAAGAAAGGCTAGTTACCACTCCTATCTTGTAATTCCCTTATTGGACAAAGCCTTTTCATGTCCATGTTAATGCTTATGGGATGGTAGTCAGTGTGATAATTGCACAACCAGGTGAAGGACACTTGGATCACTTGATTTATTTTTCTAGTAGGAAGCTAACATCAACTGAAAGAACTATACCATAATTGAGCATAAAGCTTTTTTTATGTTTTATTCTCTACAAAAGTTTAGACAATACCTTTTGGCCACTCCATTTATATTTTAAACAAACCATGAGGCCTTGAAGTATCTTGTAAACAAACCAGTACTACATGGGAGAATTTGTTGTTGGATTGTCCTCTTTCAAGAATTCCAGTTTTCATAGTAGTACAGCCTAAAAAGGGCAATTTTGGACTTGATCATTTATCCTAAATTGAAAGTAGAGAACCCCCACATACCATAAAATATAATATTCCTAACGTATAACTCTTTTTAGTTTCTCAAGTACTTAAATAAATGGAGGATATTACAACATTTCTCAACACTAGTTGTGTGCTTGACTCCCTCACTCCATAGGAGAAAAAATAACTTTTAGTCTATGCCATACCTTATTAGATCATAGTAGGAGATATTTATAACATGGATCATGATGAGGTGATTTGACACTATGTATAGCCACATGAATTCCTTGAGGTGTTATGAGAATTACATAAAGGTATCACTAGAGGATATTATGCTGGAGAGGCTACCACACATAAGGTCTTACTCACTAGACTCTGGTAGCTAACTTTATTCAAAGATGCAAAGGATTATGTTAGGCAATGTGATGTTTGCCAGTGTGTAGGAAAACCTAATAAAAGAGATGCTATGCTATTTTTCCCTATTCCTTCTCCATAACCATTTAGAAAATGGGCTATTAACTTTGTGGGGCCTATCACTCTAGTAGGATGATGAATGGGATCTTGATACATCATTGTAGCAACTAAATAACTCATGTGTTGGGATGAAGAAATGATAATAAGAGACTATACTTTAGCAACTACCATGTGATTCATCTAGGAGAACATTATAACATTGTTTGGATATCTGCTAAGTTTCACCTGTGATCATGGAACCCATTTCTTGAATTAGATGATTCAAATCTTGTTGGCTGAGTTCATGATCATGCACCATAAGATGACACCTGTAATCCAATGGAACAACTGAAGCCTTCAATAAGATCCTTGATAACACTTTAATAAAAATTTACAATGTTGGCCAGACTGATTGGGATGATAGAGTATCTACAGTACTTTGGGCCTACTGAACTACATACAAGCACCTCAACAAAAGTAGACCGTTTAACGTAGTGTATGGAAAGGAAGTAGTCATACTAGTGGATTTTTTGGTTCTATCTCTCTGAATAACACATATGGGAAGCCTAGATGATGAATCCTCTTTAAAAGACTAGTTTGATGATTTGATGGAACTAGATGAGACTTGATTTCTTGCCCACTAGAGTCAGGGTGTTGAAAAATGCAAATAGAAAGAATGGCATGATCACCATATAAATAATAAATTCTTTTATAGGCATGAAAGTTTTGTTATAAGAATTTAAGTTTTCACTCCACCGTGGGAAGCTCTGCATCCATTAGGATGGTCTATTTATAGTTCATAACATTTACCTACTGGGGCTTGTTGATTAAAATGCATAAATGGTCAATTTCTCCTAGGGAACTATAATAACAGTCAACTTTGGACATATTGTGATTCTATTTAACTAAAATTTTGTAATCAATAAGGATTAAGGCCATTAGGATATAATTTATTACTTTTAATAAAAAACTCTTCTCTTGAAGCACGTTACTCTTTAATGTAATTTTGGATTTTTGTACTTAGTGTGTTTTTGTGGAGGACCACAAACCCCTTTTAGTATGGGGTAAGACATCATTCATGTGAATCATAATAAGTTTGAGGTTAGAATTGGGAATGTAAGACATGTGGGAGTGCAAGTACTAAAATCACAAGATTCATCTATGGTACACAAGTGATTAAGGGTGCATGGATCATTCAATACACTTCAAAAGCACTTTGAAAGGTTCCTTCCATTTTAGTGATAACTATCTTCCACTATAATGGAAAGGTGGAACACAATTTTCATCCATTCCAAAGAAAAGCACTAAGAAAGGATGGGTCATTAATGTAACAAGGTTATTTATGATGAGAAGTGTGTGAATGGAATGATGGGACAAATTTGTTAAGGCACTAAATTCTTAATACAATATTCAAAGTATGAAGGCCATTAAAATATGTGCATTAATGACTCAAGGTGATGGGGAAATGGAAGGAATTATTGGAGGTAAACCCACCCAAAGAGCCTATAAATAAACTTTCCAAATTCATTTTACACTTTACCTTGCTTAAATCTTCAAGTTCTAAGAATGAATGACAAACCAGAGAACTAGAGACTATGATGAAACCAAAGTAGAGTGTTTACAGATTTGGTAACATAATGAAGGTTGTTTCTAAGTGAGAAGAGAGGTTGCTAAGTCCAGATTGGAGTATAGAAGTGGAGACTTTTTAGGTTTTAGGATGTAGATCTACCATTGTTGAAGTGTGAATCTTGAGAGCTGAAGGATGTTTGGCTATCACCATGTATTCATTAAAAAATGTGGGATGGATATAGATTAACCTTTGAGTACCATGAATGATAATGCAACCAAAGAAAAAGGCCAAAAGACTTGAAAATCTTCCAACCATACTAGAGGAGGAAAAGGTGAGTGGAGGAGATTGGTTCCCTATTAGAGAAGAGGCACTAGAAAACCAAGAACAAAGATTAGAATGAGTGCAACATATAGAAGGAGTTTTAAGAGAATGCATAGAAGGAGAAGTGAGAGAGATCATGGAAGAGGTAGCAAAGATGGTAAAGAAAGTAAAGAAAGCATATACCTCATAAGTGAAAAATTACTTAGCATCTCCCCTTCCATCTTTACTCATAGAGGAGATGAAATACCCAGAGTCAGTCTTGCACATAGAGAACAAGGTATCCAAGGTGTCAAATACCACCATTTTTGACTATAACTACCATCATCTAGGAAATGAAGTAGAGCTATAAAATGACTACCAAGTCCAAACTACCAACACAAGGAATCAAGTGCTCTATGACTTGTCCATTAAGAACCAACTGGATAAGGTTGACCTCTTTTAACTTTTTGAGCTACCATACTTTCGCAAGCCTACTGAGGTAGTTCAATTCCTCTTCTCACATGTCCATGAGGACTACATCCACTTCATAGGATGTAACATGATTATCACCATGGAAATGATAAACAAAGTCATGGGACTTTAGTGCTCAAGGGTGAATGTGTTGGATGACTTGGTAGACATGGAGGAGATTCAATAGACTACCATGATGCTTATGTACTAGAAGTAGGGGATTTTAATGCATATAAGGAACCTATAGGATCATGACCTTAGAGTTATAGATAGGTCATTTATACCAAGGTCAGAGGGACCAATCAATGGAAGGAGGTGGACATGGTCCACCTACACATTGCTCACCAAGTCTCTTAGGGAACAAAGTATATCTAGGTGCTATATTTTGCCTAGAAGATAACTAAGGATGTAGAGAAGGTGCAAAAAATTCCCAAGTATAGGTTTCCTTAGGGAGGAATCCTATCACTATTAGTTTTTTATGAGTTCAAGGTGCCTGACTACAACTTAGGTTCATTGAAGTGGGTGTACCCCCCACTCATAGGTCCCCTATCAAGTGATTTAAAGCCTTCACTTGCCCCCAACATATTATCCCATCTTACAAGATGAAGATGAGGTACTAGTTTGATGGGTTAAAGGTGGTTTTTAGAAATGAATGGTACATTCAAAAATATTTTACCCTTGACTATAGACCAAGTAGAATTTATTTTAAAGTAGCCTTACTCCCTGGCACACATTTTAATGAACCCTTCAGGAGAGATTTCAACATGGCTTAAATTTCCATATGCATTCTCTGCATGGTACTTCATCAATTCTATCAACTAGATATATGATTCATAGCTAATCATTATTCATGTGAAGTGGATAGATGTAGTGTGCCACACCCTATAAATAATGTATGTATACATAGGCAAGAAGGACTTTATGGAGAGGGGAGAAATAGACTTAACCGATATCAAGGTTAAGGATATCCTAGTCGAGGAACAACTCCAAAAATTTCTCTATATGTTACTCCCCCACCACTACCCTCAATATGGAGGCCCTAAGGAGAGGCTCCCCTAGGCACCACAAATACAAAGGAAGTATCTAAAGCCAAACACCAGCTCTAATGGGAATTAAGCCCAACAAAAATGATAAAGGATGATGAAGGGGTAGCCCTCCAAACCCACTACTTCTCACCCTTCTGCACCACATACACCACATTTCATTTCACCTTCTCCACCTCACCCTTCACCTTCACCACCTCAACCTTATCCATCCCCTACTAACACTTAATCTCCCTCTACCTCACCATCTCATACTCATTCCACTCCTTCTCACTCACCTACTTCAAACCCTTCATCTCCTCAATCAACTCCTCCCCCCCCCCCCCCCCCCCCCCCCCCCTTCTCCACCTCCATGACCACCTTTACCTCCACCTTCTCTTAGGACTACCATAGGGTCAAACCAACAATAGCCTCCAAGGTAAGCAACCCAATGAGACCCCTCTCAAGTAGAAATTCATAGTTCAGTATTATAATCCAAAAATACTCCATCCCTAAGACAAGAGGCCTCATTTGGTGATCAACTTGATATTGATAGAGTGGGAGAGAGTGAGATGGTATCAAGAAGCCATCAAGAGGATGAGCTTGAATGAGACCCAGAAAGAGGGAAAGGGCCAATTAAAGAAGAAAAGGAATAGAGAGAGCTGTCTACTGTGCATGAATGTTACTAGTTTGGTGTAGAAGATAAGGACCTCTATCTTTAAAATCACTTACACCCTAAGGATGCAACCTTAGAAACAAGGAAACAAGTGTCCTTACTTTTGGAAATTTATAGTGAGGAGCCCTAATTTGATATTCCTTTAAATTACATTTTTTATAGCTCAGATGCTCTAGGACTACTAGACCTCATGAGAATTGATCCATAGAGGCTCACTCCAATAATGGAAATTTCCACATTTTTGAAACTATCCATGGAAATGATGCATCAAAACAATTTTTTTAGATTCATATGTGTGCACAGTGGAAAGGAAACATGGCAGGGTTGTAGAGATGTATAATAAAGTGATTGCAAAAAATCAAGTGCTAGTCGAGGAAGTGGCCTCCTTAAATTAACAAATCCATGAGGCCATGAAGGCTAAGGTTAGGGGTTTTAAATCTTTGTAAAACAATTTTGAAAGAGGAATTGGTGCTTACAGATGGTGTACCATTAGAAATGGATACCATCAAGAAATTAGAAACCCTGGTTGAGCTTTTACTTAAGAAAAATAAGGAGCACCCCACACTAAGAGATGAGGCCAAGGAAATGATTAAACAATTCACCATAGTAGTAGACATTTTCAAGATCACCTTGGAGATAGTTAGGGAGGTTATCCAAATTTTGGATGGCATTTTTACATGCTTAGTGCACTTGAATAAAATAGTGGAGGCCTAGCTCCATGATGAGGAGGTCCTGAGGTAGCAAGTGGTTGATGTTGCCATTTTAATAAAAGACTACATCAAGCATGTGAAATCATTCAAGGACATTTAAATGATGGAAGATGCCATTAATAACCATCATCAACAAATAAATGAAAGTTTTATCATAATCTAAGGATAGGTTGACAAGGAGGTCTCTGAATTAGAAAACATCTAGAAGGAATCTAGCATAGCCTTGGATGAATAGATGAAAAATACTAAGACTCTAACTCAACCCAAGGAGTTGAAATAAGTAAAGGAGGACATTGAAAGAATAACTACCAAAGTCCTCAACACATTGTCTCACTAGGATGGGCTTAAGAAGGAACTCAAGCAGAAGGGGCTAGAATTTTTAGATGATGCTAGCACAGCTTAGTTTGGGATGAACTAAGAGCATAGTGTGGGGTGATGTTGACCCCTAAATTTTTAATAAGTATTGTTCCATTTTTGGTGCACAATATAGAGGGACCATTGTCCATTTTGACATAAGTACCGGTAGGACATAGAAGGACCATGGCATGGGAGGACCATGGCACGTAGTTGTGAGACATAAAAGGTGATGGGTATGAAAGCGAAATGGCATAGGAGACCCAATGTGAGAGGACCCAATCAAGGGATAACATGTCATGAGGAAACTAAAAATAGAGGAATTGAATCCAAAGTAGAAGACTAGGGGAGTGCATGGGAAGTAGAGCATGAGGGATGCAAAAGTAGTTAGAAGAGAAACTTAAGTAGGACACTTTGACCCCATTGATTAGAGGTTTTATACCAACCTGTGAGGAATAAAACACTTGGCCACCAGAATATAACATAGAATGAGGATCTAGGGGTGCAAAGGCCCAAGTCTATAGGAGTAACTCATTATAAGATCCATGACTCTTAGTTTGTTGGGATATCATGTGCCATTTGATCATGAAAATTAAGATTATGACACTTGGTCAGGGTGAAACAAGTATAAAATTCATGTTTTAATCATTTGCATGTGTGGTCCTTTGGGGAATAGAGATACCAACTTTTTCTTGTAATTTAGTAAGCTATTAATGATAAATTAGTGTTTTCTATATTATGTTATGATTGATGAATTATTATAATTGTTGGATAATAGATATGGTTTATTTCTAAGTCATGGGTATCTTTTTCTTTTATCACTACTTTTAAATAGTAATGGTGATCCTAGTTATAGTGGTAGTTAAATATGGAATGATAATGATATTAGTAGTATATTTAGGGTGTTGAATAACCTTTTAAGAAGTATGTTATGAAAGATGAACACACATATAAAGTTTTGCTACAAAGCCTTTGGGAATTGGTCTTTCACTATGCACTTTGGGTGAGCACACAGGACTATCTCTTGTATGATAGGGCCAATGCACTAGCCTATTGGGGAGAAGCTTTAGTGCCAAAGTAGAACTAACTAAAAGAACCCAAAAAAAAATGATCATCATTTATGTAATATGAAATTAAATTTAACTCCATAGTTAAAATCATGTAAATTAAGTAACATATAACTACACATATATCAATGTATGAAATCTAGCTTAACTAAAATAGTAATTAACCAAAAAATAACCATAAAAATCCATAAATTAATAGGTTATTAGGTCTAGAAAGAAATTAGGATGTGATAAGAATAACCAACACTCAGAGTATACAGTCCTATTATGCATTTATTATTCCTAACAAACACTCAACCATTTAATTGAGATCCACTAATTTATGGATAAGCTTAATTTGTGATATAAATTCTAATATAATACATGAGGAGGCACAAAGCTCAAATCTTAGGCTGATTATCTAGAATTTTTAACCAAGAAAAGTATATTTTTCATTTTATTAAAAGAAACATACATGCTTATAAGTTGCTACCTACTTGACATATTCCTTTTAGGGAGATCTATGGTCAAGGCATATTGAGGTTTTTAATAACACTCTTTATAAGAGTTGTTTAATATCTTATCTTATAGGTAACCTTAGTAAGGGTTGAACCACTTGATCTATATTAGCTGATCATAAGCCATATCATGAATGAATTTACATAACCAGATTCATATGATCATAACATGAGTTATTTTTATTATCAATGCATAAGCAAACTAATTACTTGCCTTCATACTTAAATGTGTCTTTCACATTGAATCATCTAGACATGAAGTATAACAATAACTCAAGATACAATGTATAAAACAACCATAGAATATTCAATTGAAGGTATAATATATGTATTAAGGCCAATAACTTGTTCAAGATCATTCATGAATATACAAGCCTCCACAAGGATTCCATTTGCAACAAGGATCCATCACAAGGAGGTCTATTAATATTATATACTAAATAGAATATGAAATTTTTCTTTGTAATAATAACCATAACATTCAGCTGATAGTTTAATAATAATAGTATCTCACACTTGGCCCATAATCAATCATTAATGCATAAAAAACAATAAGTTCAAATGAAAAAAATAATCTTTAGCTTCTATCTAGTTATATAAATCAACAAAACATGAGTAGACTATAGTTGATGATGAGATCCTCTTTGATCCAAGTGTATCTTTGGTCAACAGAAGGTGGGCTCACCTCCTAACCTTTTGCCATCATCAAATGACTGCTCTAGCTACCCCTAAGTAGGACTCCTAACTATAGGCATGTTCACATCATGGTGAAAGGTAATTAAAGGTAAAAAATAGTCAAGACATCTTGGGGTCAAGGTAAAAGATACTTATAAGGTGATAATCCAAGCATTTCTAAGTTAAGAGGATTACCAACTTTGAATCTATTTTCATCAAGTATAAAACATAAATAGAGAGAACACAAGGATCACAAGGATAAAACCCATCAAGCATACAATCATTATGATATATTATATAATTGGTCATGAGAGGACTTAGTCCACCTACCATCATGTCCAACATGAGATACCTACCCCTTACTCCATCATGAATAATGTGACCTTTCAAGCCATCAAAATTCTTGCATGACAACATTAAAATATCTAAGTAGAAATACAATATTTAGAACTATCATGGAGGAATATCTCAACTTAAAACTCCCACATAAGGGGTAATTAAACTATGGGTGACCCAATGAAAACCATAGGAAAATAACAAAGAGAAGAAATAATCCAACTGCCTTACTCCTCTTGAACACAACAACTCAATCAAGAATCACATAAACTTCATCTAGTAAGATATTCTAGTCAATAGGATACCACCAAATAATCTAGTTCCTTCCTGAGATCTTTTTTGAAGGTTTATATTAGTGAAGTCTTTACATATCTAGGTTCTCTTCTTGTTTCCATTCTCTTCTTCCTTTGTTCCCAGGGTGGCTAAAAATTCCAAAAGTCTTGAACCCTTTTCTTATAGATCCAACTTCCTCAAGTAGGCATTCTCTCCTTCTTATAACCCAACAAAATATGACATGTTTCTATTTTTTCCATGGATTGACCAACCACTCTACTTTCCATCCCATGCCTTCATAAATGGATGTTCTCTTTTTTAGTCCATAATGGCACATGGTAGATATAACAAAGTCATATGGTTTCTTATAAGACAACCCACCTCCCTACACAGGGATCAAGGAAAAGGTAATTAATGGATAAGTCTATAATTCTACTATAAGGAATTATAGACATTGGTCTACTTTATCCTCATTCATTGAAGATAACCAACCAAAGGTATTTTGACCAATCCAATAGAAGATTAAAATCCATTAAGACACACTAATACTATAGAAAGGGTTAAATGACATACAAGTTATTCAATTAGGATCAGGTTAGGTTCAAGATAAGATTTACATTAGAGGAAGGATCACACATGATGCAAAAATGCTTGGCATAGTCCTTTTTGCTTTGTTGGAAAAGCCCTATTCCTACACACTTATTTCACCATTGAAATCCACTATCCTAATATATATGGCCTACAATAATAAGTATGCTAGATCATTTACTTAAACCAACTTAGTTAGCTTACCAAATAATTCACAAGGTCATGAAGTGATATTCTTATAACACCTTAATGCATATGTAATTTCAATTGCATCCTAAGGTAATAATTTAAGCATTGCTAGACCAACATTTAATATGTTCATAATCCTCTCAACTTCATAGTTAGCACCACCAAAGGAGTATAACCATTGGTTTATCATAGTCACATTATTTTCTCATGAGGGTCCTTACATAAATGGTGATGTAAAAACATAAGGAAGTAAATATTTACAATTTAAAGTTTTGATAAAAACCAAGGTTTTTATCCACAAACATTATATAAACATAATAATCTTTATGTTTGATCTATATCACTAAATTAATATTTTTAAATTAATATATAATATATATAATAAACATTTATTGGCCACACAATAAATTTGAGGAAAATTGCACACCTATTGTTATATCACTTTTTTATAATTTTTTGGTTTTATAATATATATTAAAATTTGTGGAAATCAAAACTATTTAATTTATATCTCCCTAACATTCCCATAAAAATTCCATCTCTCAAAAATGATATGATTGTGCATATGAAAAGTTAGGCAAATACAAGTTATAAATTCAAAAAAACATTTAAACTCCTACTCTAACTAGATAACACCTCCAATTGAGATAAAAAGGGATTTATAATGTAGTTTCACTTACCCAAATGAATAAGTCCCTCTTTGAAAGTTACTAATTATATTTGAGATTGGGATGTGGTTTCTCAATTGGTGACACCCAAAAAATTGGTAGCATGCCCCCTTGGTAGGTGATGATGGGATTGACGAATGGATAACTTGATCACAGGATTTGCTTTCTAAATTTGCATAATATAGTTAGGCTATGGGATCTTGGTATGAGTGGAGGGACCTCCAATTTATAGTTTTTAGATAGGATGAATGGAAAATTTGATTTGATTTAGGATAAAAGGCCTAGATTAAGTCAAAGTCCTCATTTAATAATGGGAGTTGGATCATAAATGTGAGGGGTTGGGGGTGTAATGCTTGATTTGAAGAGGTGTGGCCATGATTATATTTTGTCTTGGACTTTAATATTTGAGGATTTGATGAGGGTTGAGTGATGTGATGACTTGACTTGGGATGGGTGATGATTTGATTTATTTTGATGTAATTTATTTATTTATATTATGGATGTTCATGGATTTTTTAGTAGTATTAATAAACTAGATAAAAGTGATAAAATAGTTGATTAACCCATAAGATGATAATATGGGAATCATATGGGATTTCGTAAGGTAATGGGATAATATCTAATTGATTGGTGGTGATGGTCAAATAATGGCATGTTAGGATATGTATGTATCAATGATAGGATAAATTTTAAAATGTAATGAAATCATAGAATTAGGGATGTAATGATGGTAAAATTAAGGTTTAGTGATGATTAATGGAAATTATATATGATTAGGGATGTCAATTTGTTTTCAAATTAGAGTGTTCCAATTGGAGTGTCCAAATTATGGTGTATAAATTTTACCCCTCTTGGAAAGGGTGTGGTGATTGGAGGAAGTAACATATTTTAAAATAATATAAAGGAAGAGACATGGGTGCATTAAGATTTCCCTAGTGGAATAATCTTTAGGGAGATGGAAAAGTAAATGGATGATTTTTTTAGAGATGATGCCCTCTCGAGAGGGCATGTGGGGATGAAAGATATGGATGGGTTATTGAAATGAGAGGAAAGGTTAGCTTGGAAGAATGAGGATTATAATAGAGGGGTGGGGGATGAATAAAGAGTATTTGGGCCTCATAGGATATCATGTTTCATGAAATATAAGAGATATATGTTATGATGGAGGACATAGATGTTATGGATGGAGGATATTAATGTACTGGATTTAAGGCTTGCATGCTTTGATTATTTTGATTCTACCCAAGAAATGATATATGTGAGGGGGTGGATTTATAACAATGTATCCTAATAAACCTATGATATTTGGTAATCCATAAGAAAAAATATATGCAAGATGTTGTATTTGGGTACGACACATCTAGATAAAACTACATGCTCTAATTTTCCCCAAACAATGATATATGCAAGAGGGAGGATTTGGGAACATTATATCCCAATGGATTGTTGATGGATTATGATTTATTAAAATTATTAAAATCATATATAAAAGGGGTTAAACCAATTTCATGGATCAATTATGAATGTTTATGTTAATAAATATCATGGTTTCAATATGTTGTTATAGATGTATGTTATGATGAAAGGGAACATGTTACCAATATTGAATGTAATTTTTATTGTTTGAGAAACATTATTTTTGGTATATTATATGGAAATATTCACCATGATATGAACAAACATGATGACATTTTCCAAATTCTTTTAAATTTATAAAGACACAAAAGAAATAAAAAACACACAAATAAACAAGTAATAAAAAGAACACACACATAAAAAACACATGTTATCCTTTATCATGCTAAAAACCTTGTGTTTAGTGACAAATAATATTTATGGATTTTATGTGCCAAAAGAAATGATATATATGCAATGTGGTTAGATTGGGAAAAATAAATCCTAAAAAAGCTACAAATTTGATGCAGGTATGATATATCCTGATGAAGCTACAAGATTTGATTTAGGAGTGATATGTCTCGATGAGGTAGTGATTTATTGGTTAAAAAAATATTTTAACGGGATTAAGGATAAGAAAAATGGATTTTGAATTTGATGACTTTCCTATGGTTTTCTTAGATGCTTGTGGATTTATTTAATGTTTTTGGATTTTTTGGATTTTTTTCCAGGGACTTCTATTACTTTTGGATTTTGGGATAAGGAAAAAGACTACTAAAAAATGAAAACCCCATTATAACATTAAGGATGGAAGTGATATCAAATAGAAGCATGGAAGGATTCAGGATGATGATTAGGGGTGATTATAAATGATGAGGAACAATGAAGGAGTGACTAGAGATGATGATGCATGAATAGGGATAAATTAAGGACAACTAGAAATGACTAGGGAGGAATTAGTATTGAGCATACTTGTATTAGGGATTAATTGGGACAGATTAGGAATTATTAAGGATCATTAAGAATTGATAATTATTAATAAATATGGATTAGGTATGAATATGGACATATTTGAGATGATTAGGAATGAGTAGGGATAGGTTAAGGATGATTAGGGATGGATATGGATGGATTAGGGATGATTAGGGATGTATAGGGATGGATTAAAATCTCCAAGGACCACACTACATAATAATTAAGTGTTCAATCCCCAAGCACCATGTTGAGGATGTAAAAATATGCTTTCAAAAATATCAAAATTTTATCCACATCCTCATCAAGTTCAAAGGTAGGGAGAAGGATGGGTATTATTACCTAGTTTAGGATGTGGTACAATATCAATGGATTGGTGGAATAGTATTTTCAATGACATATAGATGGAGTGGATTGAATCAAGTGTAGGTTACTTATAGATAATGAACTACACCTTATGCCAAAAATTAATTTTTATTAGGGTACTTACTCAAGGCTCCATAAGAATGGTTTTGACTTTTTTTTATTATTTTATTTTTTTATCTTTTTTTAAAAAAAAAACCATAGTAACATATGGACCTTCTAGTATGTATTTTATATATGTCTATGAGAACTTCATTCATTTCTAGATCAACTTCTTCTAAACATATTACCTAGGTAATGTCATAACCTCCATAAGATAAGGTGCCACCGAGGAGAGTAAAATGAGATGTGTGTTGGATTAAGGATTTTGTTTGATAATGTGAAGTATTTTAAGGGATGGTATGATCAAGGGGATTGGGACCAATAATCTCACACACCCCTGGCCATGGGAAGATATCTAAAATGAAATTTATGTATTCTATGAGACTTGGAGTAGTTATAAGCTGGATGGTTTAGAGATTGTCTCATGTTTTAATATCAACTTAGAAAAGTGATGTGGATCCATTTTAAAATGGTACCATTGCAGGGGTAGATTGAGTTCCTCATCTCTTGGTGCCTCAAAAAAATTATCACTAAGAGACATGTTTTTATGTTCTTTATTTTCCTAATTTTGACTTTTATTGTTTGATAGTGCCTCAAGGAGGCTTTCATTAGGGGAATTTGAATTTTGATTTGTTTTATTTTTATGATTTTTTTATTTATTTATATTAAGGAATTATTTGTATTAACCAAAGTAGGTAATGTTATCAATATTTATTTTGAATCCTATGTGGTGTTCTCCTAGGTAGATGTCATCTTAAAGTTCCATAGATTAAAAGATTGATTTATTGATATGAAAGAGATCTAATGTTATGTGATCATATAGGTCCAAATCGATGAATGCATGATATTATAAGTTAAAATATATGGTACAACTGACAGTGTTACTAAAAATATTGGTAAAAAAAGATCTTCATAGATATTATTTTGATGTTAGTGGAAGATTCTTACAGAATCATGGACTTGGATTACTAAGTGGTTTTTATTTGATGAGATGATATATTTTATTAGTGCACACATGGATGGGTTATAGGATTCCTTTATCATGAAGTCCAAGTCCTTGTCATTTATAGTTCATGATTTTACATATTTTATTCAACATAGGATACTTATTATTTTGATAATAAGATGAAACTATATCATTATCCTACCATTAATCATTGTATCCTTATATTTTATTGTCTATGAGAGGATCATATCTGACAAATGATGTTTTACTGAACTGATATGATGTTGGTTCCTTATTCTTATTATTCATGGTGGGCCTACCAATTCTATTAAGAGGGATGGGGTGTTTTATTTCATGGAGGGTAGCTTGGATTTAAATGTCTACTCTAAGTTGGGTATTGGATGCATCGATATGTGATTGGTCATTGTACGAAGGGTCAATGAGTGGTATGTCATGTTGGTTGGAGGTGAGCTGGTCATTTAAGATTTCAAAGATTTCATGTGTGTCAAATATGGGTTGTTCCAAGATGGGTTGATAAAATGTGGTTTTACCAAATATGGGTTGGTCAAGTATGGTTGGGTTGAAGATAAGTGGTTGGTCAAATATGGGTGGTGGTGAAGGATAGGTGGTTCATCAAAGGTAGGTGGTTTGTCAAAGATAGGTTTGTCAGAAATCATGAAATATGGGTTGATGGTCAAAGATGGGTGGCCCAACAAGTACTCATAACTGGGAGGTTTCCTCCTAGATGATGTTAAAAATTGGCTAGTTATTATGACCTTGATTTGGAAGTGGAGTAGTTTGATTTTGCTTTTAAAAGGGGTCTTGGCATATCCCCAACTAGTGATTATCAAACATGGATGCACTTGGTTCTTCAATAAAAAAATTCCTTGAAATATATATGGTAGTATTAATTATATGTTTATGGCTCATGGACTTGATAAGTATCACCAAAAGGACTGGTAAGGTGTAAATCATGTGATCCTTGATTGGGTTGGGGTAGATTTTGGGATTTTTTCTTGTCAAAGTTTTTCCAAAATAAAAGAAATTATAATTTGTATGTGTTAGGGGTTTGATGGGCATTGTACTTTTGATGGGGATAAATGTGGTGGAATTGGATGGGAAATGAGGGTCTTGATGTTGAATGATAGATACATGATGATAGGTCTAACACTTATTGGCTTATCTAGTGAATTTGGTCAAGTATGATTTGATTTCATATTTGGTATGCCATGATGTTTGTCAGGTTTGGTTTTGATTTCTATTTAATTTGGTTTGACCTTGGTTGGATTTAGTTTTATTTATTTTGATTTGATTATGTTTGAAACTTGTTTAGCATAAGAGGGATGTAATCAATACACACATGCAAGTAAAACCTAAGCTAGTCAAGGAAGATTATAGTTGAATAATGGCCCATTGATAACAATATAAAAGTTATGTGGTGGGGTGATATTTGGAAATGTTATGTTCCTAGATACACTATTTATTTATTGTAAAAAGTGTCATAAAATAGGTTGAACAAGATAACTAGGGGCATCTTATATATACCTCATAATACGTTAAAGCTAAAATATGTGTAAGGGTGTTGTCTAGCGCTTGGATATTGGTGGATGAAACCATCTCAATTCATGGTGCTAGTAAAATAGGTGACTACTTTGCCAATAATGAAAACTACTCCTTAATTTGTATAGCCTACCATAACACAAAATTTGTCTCTATGCTGAGTGATGAAATCCCAATCATAAGAACCTTAAGAAAAGGCACACACTATTTTTAATTCCAGAGGTCACCTTACAAAATACAGGAAGAATATACACAACATGTGATTAGATTATGACACAACATCTTAGACCATTTCTAATTTCCATGGTCACCTTGTGGTGTGAGAGAAGATGACACATGGTATGTAAGTCAAGAAATCACAAACAAAGACCAATAAATGATGTGAAAAACAATATTGATTGATTAATCAAGATTAAGGATTATATATATATATATATATAATATATATATAATATGCCTCTAACTAGCAAACCTATAAATAGATTTTTAGTAGTTTTAGATGATTGGAGTATTTGACATGCATAACACTGCAAATAAAATAGTTAGAATACATAGATGCTAAACGATAGACCCCATATGTTTTCTGACAAAACTTAGAAGTCATGAACATGCAGATGTTGCAACATCTAAGAAAAATAGAGAAACCCAAAAAATAGATGCATACATTGTTAATTATAGTACATATGCTACTAGACATAGTTTATACACTAATAAGCATGTAGATGTTGTAATGCTAAATAAAAATAGATAGAACCAAATAATAGATAGAGATGTTAATAAGTAGGGCACAAATACTATTGGGTAGAACACAAACACTACTAAATATGTAGATGCCATGATGTCTGTGTAGAAATTAAAATAGGTTGGATGGAATTTAATATAATGCAAGTGCTACGAGGCAACAAGCAAATGTTGGTTTTGTAAACAGAGACAAATTTTCATAGAGTAGAGATGTGGCAACATAAAAGACATAATTTTGAAGCTAAAAAACTAATTTTGACTCTAATTTCTCCCAATTTACCCTCAAAACTAGACTAGCTAATCAAGCAACCCTTAACAAGGAAAATTAATCAAAGATTATTGGAACACTGTCCCACTGGGCATGCCAAAAATGTGCATATGCAAAGTTATTAAATATAAGTTAGAAATTCAAACAAAAAATTAAAATCTCATTCTAATGGGACAAGATCACATATGATTGAGATAAAGAGGGATTTAAAATGAACCTTCACTTATGTAAATGAAGAATTCCCTCTTTGAAATGGATTTTATCAGATTTGAGATTGGCATGTGGTTGCTCTATTGGTGGTGTGCAAAACAATCAACAACATGTCTCCTTGTCAATTTTATGATTGGATTGATAAATGAATGGCTTGATCATAAGATTTGTTCTCTCAATTAGAAGAATGTAGTTAGACTATGGAAGCTTAATATAAATGGAAGAGGGACCTCTAATTTATAGATTTTAGATAGGATGAATGAAAGGACAAATCTGATTTAGGATGAAGGGATAAAATTGAGTCAAAGTCCTCATTAAATGATGGGAGTTGGTTCATAAATGTAGGGTTGAGTGTGGAAGGCTTGATTTTAAGAGGTATAAGCGTGATTATATTTTTGTCTCTGATTTGAGGATTTGGGGATCTATGTAGGGCTTGAGTGATGTGATGACTTGATTTGGGATGGGTGATGATTTTATTTATTTATTTATATTTTGAATGTGCATGTATTTTTTTATTGGTGTTAATAAAAAAAATAAAAATGATTAATTAGTTTCTTAACCCATAGGACGATAAAATGGGAATTAAATGGGATTTGGTAAGTTAATAGGACAATGTTTTTTTTTTGTGGTAATGGTCAAATAGTAACAGGTTAGGCTAAGGACCTATTGATGATAGGATCATTGTTACAATACGATGTGATGTAATGATAGTGGAATTAGGATTTAGTGATGAATAAAGAAGATTAGAGATAATTAGGGATGTTGACAACAAAGTGTCAAAAGTGTATAAAGTGAAGTGTCACAAGTAGAATGTCTTAATTGTAAGTCCAAATTAAACTGTCTGCAATGACAAATTTGGAAAACAATGAAGAGAAAGTGACTTCTATGTAATGTTGTTATGTTAGGATTAGTTTTAGAGTATAAATTATAATGGTTACAAATTTTGAGAAAATCAAATTTTAATACACATTACATTAAATTATTTTTTTAATATAAACAATTGATGCAAATAAATTCATGAGAGAAAAACTAATATAAATACTAATCCTTACAATATTTGAAATGAAAACCTACTAAATTTATAAGTTTTTGTGCCAATTTTTTTTTACCAATTTAAAAATAATAATAATTACCTCTAATACAAACCATCAATTATATTTTTCTCTCTTATTTTACTTAATAAAATAATAAGCATGCAAGTACATTTCCCATTAGAAAAAGGTCAATATGATGGGAGAAAATATAGTCTACTACTTATTGACCTTGGTCTACTTACATGAGACTCACCTCATGACCTTATGTGTCACATGTTTACATCTTATCTCTTAGTAATCTATTCACATCTCACATTTATGTCTTACTACACCACACATATACGTTAGAATGTTATTGAAGTTAATTTATTAGTACATGTTGGTATGATTGTGAAGGCCTCGTAGTATTATTTTCCTTTGGAAACTGTTCCTAGCCAATACCAATTCACCGTTACCCAGAAATTAAAACAATAGCTAAAGTGTATTGATATTTTATTATTTTATTCATTACCGTGAAACATTGAATACTGTTGATAACATGCGGCAAATGAATGAGTTTTCAATTTCTTATTATTCTAGTTTTGCCTAAGTCTACAGACTGCAAACACCAAGGACAAAGGTGATTAACGCAATGATGTAGAACAAAATAGTGAAAGAGATAGATGATGGTGCAGGTTCAGCAAGTGTAGGTTCAGTAGGTGCATGTACTATTTATTCTATATTATTGTCATGTTCCATTTTAGCATGATTTTTGAAGCAGTTTCTATTTCCTAAAATTTGTAATAACAGTTTTTATTTTCGAATTGATTTCAGTTCTCCGCAGGACAATGCTAAAAGGCAAAATGGAAGATATGTAGATCTAAATCTTGTCAATTTGTCTAGATTTTAGAAAAGGCCACTGTATTCTGATTCAGCGTCTCCATTTTATTTAGGGTTTTAAAAAAAGGTGACTGTACTACACCATATTATTGTTTTGGCGCATACAACAACTACAGATTTCTGTTTTCTAACGGCAGCAGCAAACCAAAATGAATCCAAGGGACTTACAGTATGAGAGTAAAATCGTTGGCATGCCCATACCATTACCCGCTTATATATCTATTCCTCTTTCGTAATCTTTACACAACAATTATATTTATTGATTCGATTAGTGAAAAGAGATGGAGATGGTAGTTTCTTTAAGGAAATGGGAATCTGACAACAAACTAACCAGTGGGGACAGTCTACGGTTCAAATTTGGCAGCTTCCTTTGCTTATAACTATGCAAAGCCCTCCATGAAAACCAGACTTAGAGTTATACATGCTAGGTATTCACCAATTCTTTCTTATAACAACTGTTGAATACTAACTTCTTATTTCTGTCTGAAATAAATCAATCTTGTAATTTTGTATGCAGGATACACGCACATGGCATTACTCTGACAACATTCTCTGTAGTTGTTGTTCTACATTTATACGAGCAGAATGCCCAGGAAAAGCTCAAGCAGAACTCTCACAGCCTACTTGTGATATAGTCCTATAATATTGATTGATTATAGGTTTAGTCTCTTCTCATGTACTCTGATATTTCAGAACTTTTAAACTAAACTGTTGCTAGTAATATATTTTTTGAAGTATTTGTGTTTTAAAACTAGTTAAAGTGTTCTAATAGTCTATCTGGTTTAATTTAGTGTTAATTATTGATGGGCGTTCATCTGTCAAAATTCATTTGGATTGGATCCACACTAATGGATTTATTTTTGGCATCAAGAAAAGAATACCATTCCATGTTAACAAAAAATTATTGACTGGTACCCATAATAACATGTCATTCTAACAATTATATTTAAATGATGTCATTGAAACCGTATATATAATGTACTTCTTCTAAATATATATTAAATTTCCACTATGAAATAAGTTGAAGAAGCTACGTGGAAGGCTTTTAAAATGTTTAAGCAATATTTAATATTAAGATGGAGAAAGCATCCTTGCGATATAAAATACAAGCATCAAACAAGCAGTTTAATTTATATTTTATTTTTAATTTTTTAAATATAAATATTATGAAAGAATAACAGTGTAAATATTAAGATGAAGAGTGCTATTAAATTTTTGGGTTTTCTTTTAAATTGTTTATTTTTTAAATATATAATTACAATATAAATATTTTGAAAGAATAATAATTCACAATATTAAGATAGAGAGTAATTATTCATTTTTAGATGCATGGTCATTACTTGCATTTTAACAATTTTAGAAGGAAGAATATTTAATTATAATTTTTTATATGAATTTATTTATTTATTTTATTTTTTATATAAAAATCATAAAATTAGATAAATTGTTACATAAAATTAATAAATTTTTTGAATTTTGAATTTTATTTTAGTTTACTTTATTTCAAATTTAAATGATAATTTTAATTTGTAAATTGTATTAATCTATATATTTATTTTATACAAATTAGATTAATCCATGAGATTTTATTTCTTATATAAATTAATATATTTATTCCCATTAATATCTATACTAACTTTAAATATTAGTTATTATGAGACTACTTTGTATAGGACTATGTAAAAATATTGAAGTCCTACTTTTTAGATTTATTTACAAAATCTATTATAAAAGAAGAGTTTTTCTCATAATAAATTGTCTTTAAAAACAAAATATTAATTATGTTTCTAAAATATTAGTTATGTTTTTATTGTTTATTTTACTATTAATTAAATTAAAATGATATTAAATATTAAAAAAATAAAATAAATTTAACCTTTAACTATTAGATATCATAATTAAGATTTGAAATGTATTCCTAATTTACTGAGTCTACTGACTTAAAAAACATAGACAAGTATTAAGAATGTGCCCCCCAAAACCAACCACCTTATTAACGTAAAAAAAACTTGTAAACAATTATGTTTTAACTTTGTACTGTCCCATACAAAGTTCAAGAATTTTGTGTGTAATAATTTACAAATTTTACATATTAAAGATGTGAAGTCCTTTGGTTTCTACTTTCGAGCTCTGAATCTTAAACCAAAAGCATCAACACACTGATTTTTTTTAATAAAAAAAACCGTCCACCCTATATCCATACTCTATGAAAGCCTCACGCATTTACAATATATTATATAGTGGAACATGGTTTTGCCAGACACGAGGGATGTTCATCTCCTGCCATCACAACTACAACTCCATCATAAAAATATCTGAGCTCATATTGTTATCCTTGCCATAAATCGCATCTGATCTATTGCTCTCCTCGTCCAAATTATATCGAGCAGGCTGGTGTAAGTATGAACATACCGCCACAATCATCAAAGCAGTTGTTATTATAAATAAAATGGCAGCACCTCCACCTAACAAATACATAGCTGGAAACTGATCGGCTGAAGCCATTTTCATTCATTGGACTAAAGACTCTCCATGAATCCTTACAAATACCACTTTGTCGTCACAGGATTTTTATCCCATTGGCCTGTTAAAAAGGAATTTAATGATTCGTACTATTTACCACTTTCATGCCATGGAAGAGTGAGCCAATTTAAATTGGTGTTAACAGTAACACACAGAATTCTTTTCACTTGGATAAGAGAAAAAACATAATATAGTTTGTTAAAATAATGATGTCGTGGAATCGTGAGTAATGCAATTAGAAGTTTGCAAAGCTTACCGTGATCCAAAACAAAATGAAAAGTTAATGTATTTAAAGCAGATTACAATACAAAGTAGTGATATCGTATGATTTTGATATTAAAATAAAAGTTATTCCCACGAAACTCTGAATTGAATAATCGAATATATTAGAGATAATGGGAAAGTACGTGTCATTTTTTATTTTATTCACTGTGATTGGATCGTTGATAATATATTTCTTTTTAATAAAAAGGTTATTCAGTAAAATTCTGACAACTTGTACTAAATTTGGATCAGTAAATTTGTGACAACTTTTATTAAATTGTTAATCTTTAAATTTTATAACTGTGTAGGGGTCATGGCTCACTTTAAATATGAAGATTAAGGTATAAAAAATTGTAATAAAGTTTTGATTTATAATAGTTTAATTAAGTATTTTAAGTTGATGTATTTTCTTATTTATTTATTTATTGTAATATTATTTTTTGGTAAAAGTAAGTGGGTATCATTTTAAAATTTCTTTTGTAAATTTAATATGAAACCCAATTTTATTTTGAAGTAGAGTATTAATTTTTATAAGTATTCAAGTAAATTTAAACATTGATCATATTATTTATTAAATCATTTAGGTACATTTTGCAAACTTTAATATATGTAAGGAAAAAAATTGTGTGAACAAAAAAAATTGTGAATTTAAGTTAATTTAGTTCCAATTTTCATTATAATTTTATCATACTAATAATTTAAAAAATGAAACATGATAGAAATGCATCAATATACCTTGTTTTTTAATATTAAAATTGATAGATTATACTTCTTGTTTCATACATTACATTGATATATAATTTATTTATATTTTTTAATTTATCTTTTACAATCAAATATTTTTATAAATTTTAAATATAAATTATATTATATTTAAAAAATAATAATAAATAAAAAATTGTATAAAATTCACAAGGAAGTATCAATACTAATTTCCTTTCATTCTAAATAAATGATATTTTAACTTATTTAAGACCACCTTAAGATTTATTAACAAAACATATACTCTTAACACATTGTGTGTGTGTGTGTGTGTGTGTGTGTGTGTGTGTGTGTGTGTGTGTGTGTGTGTGTGTGAAGAGTATATGTATGAAGATATTAGGATTTTTAGTTTAAATTTATGTGTCTAAAATAACAAAGGTAATGAAAATAAGAGTGTGAGATGGTGCATTGCATGGAAATCAATGTTGACTTTACCAGTCATGTTTTCCATATATCTCTTCATCAATCTTCACACCTCAACATATAAATTTAAAAAAAAAACAAAAACAAAAACAAAACAAAAACAAAACAAAAAAACAAACTAAATTCCAACATTAAATTATTAGATAACATAAATAGATAATCATTATAAATTTTATTTATTTATAATTGATAAAGATATAAGTACTCATTATAATAAGATAAAAGTATTGTTCTATTTTGTGTGGTGATTTTCTATCTCTAAACAAACAAACTCTCTTAAATATTTAATTTAGTAAATTAATAAGTTTTAAGATGATAAATAAAATTAGTTATAAAAAATTCCTTCACGAAAATACTCTCTTAAGAATGTGTATGACTACACAATAATAAAAAAAAAAAAATGTTTAAAATCTTTTTATCAATAACTAAGAGTCTTGACATTGTTTGTATATAATAAGTAAAGTCTAATATTATTCTAGAAATCATATTAAAGTCATCTAGAAGGATGGTACGTATCTCACCATCTCTTGTGAGGGAAGCCATGGTTAAAAATCTGTTCTTATTTTCCCTAAAACTACCTTTACATTAATTTAATGGGGGAATATCCAATGCATTATTTCATGTAGATCATACTTGATATCAATGGCTTTACCTTGGATATTTTAAATAACTATGCACCAAATGATGGCCTAGATTAGGCGATGTTATGGCATTGCATAGCTGAAAATATTTCCTTTACCACCAAAGGATATAGAAGAACTTCCTATGCATTCGTTTGTTGACGAGCGTAAGGTTTGGTTAGGTCGTGTCATTTTTGTAGAACAACATTTGTTTATATTTCAAATCAACGAAGGTTGTGCTTTCAAAACAATCCTGGAAATCATTCATACCAACCATAACCTTATCATTTGTATAGAGTGACAAGTTACAAAAGTTCCATGTAATTAGTTTTTTTATAAACAACACCTTACTTATGAAGGCAGTCTTCAGCTCATTTCTAGAATATTGAACTCTGGCATCTCATTTTGGCATCTCATTTTGGCAGCTTATTTCTAGAATATTGTTCTATGCTGCCCATCGGATTACGTGGTGGAATGGAGTCATTGCATGTGCTTCCTCATTTTTATGGAAATATGGGAAGTAAGTGGATTGGTTTGGAAAAAGGGTTGACGATGGTCAATTGTTAAATTTTTTTAGTAGGGTCTCAATACAATTTTAATTGGATTTATTTAATGTTCAATGTTAAAAATTAGAGTCAAATATTTATTTTTAGGAAGATAAATTCCACAAAATTTTATTTTTAGAAGGGAAGTCCTAATGACATTTTTACACTCTATTTTTAAGAGGAGGAATCCTAACCATGCTTTTCCAATTAAAAGTATTTATCTTTGTGGAGTTCACATGTAATCTACATAATGAATTCACATATAATATGTTCATATTAGAATTGTTAAAACTTGATATCTTGCACCATAGATGTTTCCTTAACTTTATTAAGGTTTTACCATATAAATTTTGTGAGACATGAGTATTTCATCCATTTAATTATTTCTATTATTACATTGTTATTTTTTTTGCTATAAAGTATGTAATTTCTTAACATAAAATAGATTTTATGTGGAAACTTCTAAATTGTGTTAACATAAATATTTATCTCATATAAAATACAATAACACCAATTTTTAAAAGTTAATATGTTGCATAAACTAGTTTATTTATTCCAAAAAAATGTCCATATTGACTATTGGAAGATTTTTCTAGATACCATACACCATGAAAGCCTCAAACAACTATACCATATTATATTTTGAAACTTGGTTTTGGCACACAAGAGGGATGATCATCTATTTCCATTTGAACTACAACCTTGACATCAAAAATATCTAAGCTAATGTTCTTACCCTTCCCATAAATCGTATCTGATCTATAGCACTCCTCATCAAAATTATAGTGGGAAATCTAGTGTAAGTAGGAACATACAACCAAAACAATCAAAGCAATTTTTATTAGAACTAAAATGTCAACACCCCCACCTAACAAATAAAGAGATAGAAACTGATCAGGGGAAGCCATTTTCATTCATTGGAACTATTGTATCCTAAAATTTCACCCTAGAGAAGTCAAGTAGACCTTATCAATTTTAGGATAAAATGGAACTATCTCTCCTCATATACAAGCCACTATAAGAGATAAATATCTAGGTTTGAATGGGCTAGCTCCCTTGATTTATCTTCTAGGCTCACATTACACTAGGCTAATCACTATTGGGGGTGAAAAGGGAAGAAGGAGACATAAAATAAACCTATGCTAATTAGGTTATACACCAAAGATAACTCTACACAACACACTTACATCTTCACCAAGAAGGAAGATCACCAAAATTGATCTTAACTCTATGTCCTTTTAGCATAAGTATTTCTCATAGAGGTAGAATTCTATGCCTATCTAGAGGTGGGTGAAAAGAAGGTCTAATACAAGACACTATTTGTCCCTCTTACACTTAAAGACACATTTAACAAAAAAGACACTTTATGAAAGTTGTTAGAAGAGATATCACTCACATAAACATACAAGAGCAAAAAAGAAAGCAAGGAGAGCATATTCATCACTTGTCAACTACACAAACCACTTAACATACTTAGGCAAGATATTTCAAGGAATAAATCAAATTCAAAAAACTTTATTCAAAGGAAAATGAGGTTTCAAAACTAGCAGGGATTCACCATATCAATTTTGGATCCATTACAAAGCCAAAAAGGCTTGAATACATAGAGCATATGAGAGGAGAGAGAAGAAGAGAAGTGGAAGGGTCACAAGACCAAGTGTCAAAATCTATAAAATAGTTAAAATTAAAGAGAATGAGTTGGAAAAGAGGTCATAGAGTTGTCATGAACATGTGTTAATCTAAAACAGAGTTTCCTCAAGTTGGCATAAAACTCTACATTGTCTTGCTTTGAAACTACATGATGATGAGGAGTTCACTTGATTGGC
Source organism: Torreya grandis (assembly GCA_037957365.1). NCBI lineage: Eukaryota > Viridiplantae > Streptophyta > Pinopsida > Cupressales > Taxaceae > Torreya > Torreya grandis. Next base: position 1,806,507 of record JARHVA010002236.1, read on the forward strand.
TAAAACTACTATAGAAATAATTGTTGCATATGATATGATATTAGAAGGTGGAAATAGGTTAGTGCATGTCATCTATGCCTCTCCAATTGATGGATGCACCCTTGTCACTTGTCATTCACTATTTGTAGTCATTCATCACTAACCTTCTAGGTCTGTCTTCACACTTGTTAGTTAAGTGACTTGTAGTTGCTCATGGATATGTGTTACAAAGAATATATGATACCTTTTTAGAAATTTTTTCCTTCCAATCCATTAGGTATACCTCAGAATTTTCTATGTCACTCTTCTCACTCTCACACTTAGGTAGTCATTTTGCCTTCTCATTGTCTTTTTAGACTACCTACCATGAATGGTATAACAAAGAGATATTCATGAAAAAATATGGTGATAATTAATTTTTATAAGTTAGATCAAGTCTCTAAAGACATCCCACAATGATCCTCACTTGTCGATTCTCTTTTGTACCTAAAAAACATCTCAATTCTTATAAAAGACATAGAATTAGGCTTGTCTATACAAGTGATGGTATATAAACAGTAGATGGTGAAGATAATGGGAGAGTGATAATTATGTCCAAAAAAAATTCTAGTCCATTTGACCACCTTTGAATGCATAACTCTCCATATCTTCTTCATCAAATTTGCACAAGGGTTTTAATAGGGGTTTTGGTCATTTTGACTCTTAGTGATGATTTATAAAAAAAAGATGTCTAACTCTAAAAACATTGCACTAAAAAAATTTTAGAGACCCCATTAAATTATCCTTAACTCTTTGAGGGACCATGCACACTGTCCTTACACGTGTGAGCATAATAAAATGGCCTCTTGAGCTCTTGACTATGTTATGAGTAGGTTTGAGACAATTTTAGGCCAAACTGATCACCTATGTGTTGTTCTCTACAAACCAATGATGTTTATCAATCCTATACTCCCATATAAAGGTTATAAAATGATTTGGAAAGGGTTATATAACATTATAAATGATATTAAACACCTCTAAGGGCTAGGCCTAGTTCTAGGCTTAATAGGCATAACTATACTTTCTATGTGTTTGACTCTTCTGAGGGTTTTTAATGACTATAAGGCACTTTATATATATTTTCACATTTATTAAAAGTTTATACAAGATCCCATAGTCACTCAATATTTTCTCTTTCATCCATTTCACTCTTCACATACCAAACCTATAGGTTATCTTGCTTAGGGAGTGCCTTCTATCTAAGACAAAATAGATGGTATTTAAAATATTCATCATAATCAAATGAGAATATGGATAAATTAATTAGGTCATTAATAACATAAATAAAAATATTAAATTATTGATTTTACTCCTAGAAGTCTCAAACGTCAAGTTTCACAAGACTGGCTTTCTAGGTCTATATACTGTGCAAGATTTTGGTTGACTGTAGACTGAGGTTGGAAACTTGTTTGTTCAACATTATATTTTCTCCTAAGAATCTCAAGGAACATGATATTATTATTCTAAAAATGTATTCAATGTGATCATCCATATTGTATCATTGCATACCAAACCAACATGCACCTCTCATATGCCTAGACTAGTCTATAATAACAACCAAACTGTAGGTGTTCATTTTAGGGAATCATGGGATACCTGTAGGTGTTGGTTCAAGTTTGATTATTGTATTTACACCCTTTGATATTTCCTTAGGTCACTAGGACATTTTTCAAACTTTAATAGAGTCAACTTGTGCCTTGGAACTAAGATCCATTCTCTATTCACTAAAACATATTATAAGGCCACTATTGCACTTTAATTTCTAGGCTGATTTGGGCCTAAAAGGAATTGTAGTTCTCTAAGAATTTTTAGTAAAAATTGGTCTGAGTTTGAATTCACTCAATCCTTCATTATCCTAACCAAAAAACCATTCATATGTCAAAATGTGATCTTCTAAGGCCTATATTGGAATGGTGAGGCCATGTAGGCTTACACAGACTTCATAATCTCATATCATAGAGTAACATTGCATATGATAGTTTATTTTTGAATATGTTAAGGTATAAATCTCCTATAAACAAATTTATTACTCTACACCTTTGTGAGTGGAAATGAAATGGTCATAACCATGCTGATGACTTGAGAACTCCATTCATGTCCATTTCAAAGGCTCAGTCCAATTGTGTTACCTTGAGAATATTATCACAACATGAAAATCCAAACTTCATCAACACTCAGACTTATATGGCATCTTTACTCCAATTGGTCTCCATCTAAGCTGACTATGATGAATAATTTCACTATCTTGGGAACCTAGTCTTTTTGAATGAAAGTATATTGAAACCTTGAATATGTTGTAGGCCTTAAATATGGTGGATACCTATTATAGAGATTAGAGCATAGATTGAATTTATCTCAAATCATTCACATTCAAATTATAAGGTATACACACTCAAAATACACAATGCCTACATATGATAGTGAGAAACTAGGTCCATTATAACCTCAAAATGGATACCTAAATGATCAACTAAGGTTCAAAAGACACATTGTACTAAGTATTATTCAATTCAAGCTATTTTAGAACCCCCATTCCACATCTTCACCTAAAGCTGTCAAAATATTGGTCTATAGATCTCAATGATGTTCACTTAAAATTCAAGGATGACCCTGTCGATCTCTTTATGTTCACACATGCAAACCATGTTAGAAACATCATGAAAAGAATAAACTAGTTCTATAAGAACACATACAACTCTTGATTTTCATAGACCAATCTAAATAGAGAAGGAAAATGAGGTGTTAGGGATGAGTAGCATGTTTGAAGTCATCAACAATCTTAATTATTGTTCATAGAGCATATTACACCAAACTAGAAACTATTGCCATGGATTGAGAGAAAATTAGGAGTATTAACAACCACCAAGTGCACTTAACTCAACTCTCATCTTCTTGTCCATATTGAAGGAAAACTATTGACATGTTTGACCTTGTCCAAGAGATTGATGAGGAAGATGGATAATTTTTTTCCAAGTTTTAAATTACTAAAGCTTTTTAAGCCTAGAAAATACCTATGGGGGTATGAATAGATCATCCTTGATCCTCCCCACATGCCAAATTTACCTTTCAGGATGTACAATTACTTAAAACTACTTGATCTTCTTGAATGGACATTGAACCTACATCATGTAAATTACAAAATAGTTCCTTGACATTTAATTGACACTTTTTATGTAGGATATTCTCTTGACACACTTGTCTCCTAATGGAAACTGTACAATTCACCTAGATTGACCAAAAAGGTGATATAAAGCAATATTAAGATAATAACACAAATGACTAAGGTGAAACATATTAAGTAACCTAAACATGACCATATGTCCATTTTATGACTCAGTAAGACCCTATAGGAAATTTAAATATATAGGGGGTTGACCAAATTTGGCATAGGGTCAAATTTGGTCATCATTTTGGTAATTTCCTAGGGGTAGCAATCCTACTATACCAAGGACTAATTACCTTCTCCTATCCTTGGGAAATGAAGTCACTTATACACTATTCTTGAAACTGAAAAGCCTTTTAAAGGACACCAAACACACCACACAAAATAAGGAAATAAGTAATAAGACAAGAATCAAAACTTACACTTGTGTTCTCATGAACACTTATGGAAAATGTAAACTAACATAAGCAAAGACACTCACCTATTCTAGTATGTACAATACCTCAAGACACTTGAGGTGAAGAACCTTCCTCGTTGCTTCAACTAGGGTAAAAGATAATGCTCCTTGTATCACTACTACTCCAATAAAATATTCTATCATATGAGGCATATTTGTCAATAGACACTTGCTTGTGGAGGTAGTCAAGTTAATTACCATAGTTAGGTCTTCTACTGACTGCAAGTTTGTCATTTTGAGTACTGAAGAATAATCCACCTATCCCTCCAAGACTCTTGTTTGGATTTGAATCTTTATTATACTTTGCCATGTTCACTTGATAGTCTTCAATCAGATCATTGGACATCACCACAACATTCTCAACTTCAAATGCATTTGAGACTTGATATGCTTACTGTTGTAAGTCATCAAGACCATATTTAGATCTTCCAAACACTTCTTGCTTCACCACAGTTGTTTCTTACTTAGATAAGGTCTCAAACTCTTCTTCATGCTTATCAAACACATCTTGGACTACCAAGATTACTTCTTGCTCGATAGATATTTCAATATCCTCCTTATACTCATTGGAAACATGATTGACCTCATCAGGTATGTAGTCTTTTTAAACAATAGGTGCTCAAATCCTCAAATTAATACACAATGGCATTGAATTATTGCCACATGTCATCTAATTCTTCATGATTTTCATGTTCATGAATGTTATCATCCTTTGCAGGTAGAATGGGATACTCACATAATCACCCATGTGTACAAGATAGTTTCCCCATGAAACTTGATCTAGAATGGTATCAAAATCTACTTCAAGGACCCCATGACAATCTTTATGAAGTATGTAATTTCTAAGACCTATTTCTTCAAATCCACCTTGCTCAGATCCCCACTCATCAAGATACAAGTTAGATATGCCATCAAGGAGAGTTAGAGGATCTTGATCACTAAGGTGATCATCTTCTTCAATCAAATTACAATTCATGTTAGAAGTGTAAGGCACATAAGGTTCAACATGGAAACTAGAAAGACATTCAGAATTTATTATCACTTTTACACCATATTTAGTCCTAAAACCCAATTTTAGTAGTGAACTCTCTTGAAAAAAAAGTGAAAAATGAGGAGGCACATCTACCACTACATCTTGAGAAATGGTGAAGGTAGGAAAAGAATGGAGAATGATTTGCAAACCTCTAATAATACCAATGGTCTTGGAAGCTAACCCATCTAATTGTAGCACTTATTTGGCATAAGGATAATACTTCAAGTTCAATTTATCATCTACTTTCTTGGACATGACACAATTACTAGATCCACTATTAATGAGATGATTATGTACCAAATAATCTCTGATAATGATTCATAGATAGAAAGGAGGAGGTTTGTATACCTTTTAAACTTTTCTTGACTATATTTCTCTTGGATTCATGGTGTTTTTCAAGGCTACCTCTCTTTGGATAGGTTTTTTGGTTGTCAAAATGATCTTGGATAGCTTCTCTTGAAGTAGGTATACTTTTCTAAGTGTTTCCAATGCATCCCACATTGACACATTCACATGAGACCTCTTCATTTTCTTTGCCTTGAGAATTTTGAGGTATGAAATCATTCCTAAAATTCTGATATATTTGGCTTATTTGTGTATTTGGAATGACATTAGACATACCTTACCTTGTGCTTGTTAAAGAACCATTAACAACCCCTTGAACTTCTTCAACTACCTTTCTCTTGCTTCTTATGTTTACAACTATAAAACTCACATATATGTTTGAATACCATTGATAATTGACTACACATGAGTTATCTTGCTACCAATTAACTAATATAGACCCCACTTAAGCACCCTTCTCATCAGTCACTCCTCCATTTGGTACTTCATCTTGAGTCATAGTTGACATAGTTCCCAAATTTGCCATAAAGGCTTTGTTAAAGGACTCATTGTCATAGGAAGATGGATCATAAGGTTGATCTAATGAAGATTGACTATTGTGCTCTTGTGCAACATTATTTTGAGTAGGCAGTATTGTCCTTAAGGTAGAAGAGTATTAGTTTTATATCAACCATATGAATTTGATTGAACTAGCTATCTTTGACCTTAAGGATGACCTTGAAAAGGTGGCCTATTGCCTTGATAGTCAGGGTAAGACTGATTAAGATGATAGTAAATTTAGATAGGCCTTATTTGATGTTTTTGGATAATCCTCTTTAGACCTAGGATCTCTTGCTTCATAGATCTCATCTCATCTACCTCATTAGATTTGCTTGGTTGACTAGGGGGAGAAGGTTGATTTTTAAGTGTAGGAATAGGAGCAAAAATAGGTGTAGGAGTTTGAAAATCAAGACAAAGAGGCATGGAAGGTCTTGGGGAAATATTCCTAGCTTGGATCAAACAATTTTTTCACTAATGGCCATTTCATAGGTATTAGAAAGAGTGTTACCTCCCTGACATTGTATCATCATTACAATATCACTATCAAATGATTTAAGGTAGTAAAGGAAAGCATGGTGAGTTATCAGTCTTACCAAGATTGGGATTCTATCCCATGTCTTCTAAAATTTTGTATTTTATTCTTGAATGAATTCTTGAGGTCCTCTCCTAATGGTGGTCAACTACTCCATTAGTGACAAATTATCATGCTTGTCCTCAAATCTTGTTCTTAATGCATCTCCTAGCTCATCCCAAGTTGTGATTGATTTAGGTGCAAATGTTCCATACCAGTCAAGAGATTTTAATTTGAAGTAGAAAACCAACAATCTAATTGTAATGTTATCTTCAATGATGTGATGGATATTGCATAACTTATAAATATTTCTTATATGCTCAATAGGTGTGATGGAAGACTCACTGGTGTATGATGGAACACTTTTGAATCGATATCATAATAATAAGCAAGTCTTAGAGGACTATATCCATTGAAGGCAACAAAAATATGGTTCCTTACCATGGTGGCCTTAGTATTTTTCAAGAATGGGGGAATCAAGAACTTTCTTATGGGCTTGTGAGCAAGATATGACTTATTTGGATAGGGATCGGTGTTATAAAATCTGATTATTTTGTAAGAATAAGGAGGAAGATCTTAAAACTAAAATGGTATGCCCTTGGTTAAAGACCTTGTGTTTACCTTGGGAATGACAGAGTGCACTAGTATATAACCAAGATTGAAATGTTGGAGTCACCAGATATTATAGGAAGTGGACTATTATAACTCCTTGTTTTCAAAGCCAACATCTACCTTAAATAACCTTCTTGGACTTCATATCCCACCAGGAATGCCAAAAATTTTAAAGCCTAAAATTTCACCCTAAAGAGTTTAAGTAGACATTATAAATTTTAGGATAACATGGAACTATCTCTCCTCATAGACAAGCCACTATAAGAGATAGATCTCTAAGTTTGAAAGGGATAGCTCCTTGATTTATCTTCTAGGCTTACACTACACTAGGATAATCACTATTGGGAGTGAAAAAGGAATAATCAAACATAAAATAAAAATATGATAATGAGGTGATAAACCAAATATAAATACAAACAACTCACTTACATCTGCACCAAGAATGAAGACTACCAAAACTAACCTTAACTTTATGTCCTTCTAGCTTAAGTATTTCTCATAGAGGTAGATTGTTATACCTATATAGAGGAGGGTGAAAATAAGATCTAATACAAAACACTACTAGTATCTCCCACACTTAAAAACACACTTAAAAAAATATACACTTTATGAAACCTGTTAGAAGAGATATCACTCACACAAACATACAAGAGCAGAAATAGAAGCAAGGAGAGCATATTCATCACGTATCAACCACACAAACCACTTAACACACTTAGGAAAGATATTTCAAATAATGAATCAAATTTATAAAAAATTATTCAAAGTTAAATGATGTGTCAAAACTAGAAGGGCTTCACCATACCAATTATGGATCCATTACAAAGCCAAAAAGGCTTGAATATATATAGCATATGAGAGGAGAGAGAATAAGAGAAGTGGAAGGGTCACAAGACCAAGTGTCAAAATATATAAACTAATTAAAATTAAATATAATGAGTTATAAAAATGGTCAAGGAGTTTTCATGAACATATGTCAATCTAAAATAGAGCACCTTACTCAAGTTGGCATAGAACTTTTCATTGTCTTGCTTTGAAACTGCCTTCATGATGATGAATTTACTTGATTATCTAAAAATTCCATAGGAATAATTAACACATATGATATGAAATGAGAAGGTGGAAATTAGGTAAGTTTAGGTCATCTATGCCTCTCCAACTAATGGACTTACTCTTGTCACTTGTCATTCATTGTCTATAGTCATTCATCATTAACCCTCTAAGTCTGTCTTCACAATTGTCACCTAAGTAAATTGTAGTTGATCATGGAGATGAGTTGTATAGGATTTAAGAAACCTATTTATAACCTCTTTTCCTTTCAATCCATTAGATAGACTTCAAACTTTTCAAAGTCACTCTTCTAACTCTCACACTTAGGTAGTCATTTTGCCTTCTCACTATTTGTTTAGACTGCTTGGCATGAATGGTCTAATAGAGATTTATTCATACATGAATATTGTGAGAATTGAGTTTTATAAGTTGGAACAAGTGTCTAAATACCTCCCACAATGATCTTCACTTTTCTATTCTCTTTTGTACTTGCAAAACATCTTAATTCTTGTAAAAGATAGAGAATTGGGCCTATTCATATAAGTGATGGTACAAAAAACGTAGATGGGTGAAGAGCCTGGGAGAGTGATAATTATGTCAAAAAAACTTTCTAGGAAATTTTACCACATTTGAATGCATCACTCTCTATATCTTTTTCATCAAGTTTTCACAAGGTTTTTGAGAGTGTTTTTGGTCATTGTGACTCTTAGTGATGATTCATAAAAAATAGAAATCTAAATCTCAAAAAAATTCCACTAATTTTTTTTTTTTATATAACCCCTTAAAATATCCACAAATCCTTAAGGCACCATGCATATTTTTTTTACAAATGTGAGCATAATAAAATGGGCTCTCAAGCTCTTGACTACTTCTGAGTAGGCTTGAGATATTTTCCAGCCAAGTTGACCACCTATGTGTCGTTATTTGTAAACTGGTGATCTTTATCAATCCTATATTACCCTATACATGGTATAAAATGATTTGGAAAGGGTTATATATCCTTATGCATGATATTAGGCACATGCAAGGTTTAGGCCTAGTTCTAGGCTTAATAGGCCTAACTCTACTTTTTGTGTCTTTGACCCTTATGAGGGTTTATAATGAATTTAAGGCCCTTGATATGTCTATTAAAATTTATTATAAGATTATACAACATCACACATTCAATCAATATTATCTCCTTCCATTTCACTCTTCACATACCAAACATATAGCTTATATTGCTCAAGGAGTGCCCTCTGTCTGAGATAAAACAAAGGGTATCTCCCCTATTGATCAGAATCAAATGAGACTATTGATAGATTAATTAGGTCATGAATACTATATTTAAAAATATTCAATGCTTGATTCTTCTCCTAGAAGTCTCAAACATCAAGTTTCACAAGATTGGCTTTCTAGGTCCGTATACTATGTAGGATTTTGGTTGACTATATACTGAGGTTAGAAACCTATTTGTTGAACATTATCTTTGATTATTAGAATCTAAAGGAACATGCTATGATTATTTTTATAATGTATTAAATGTGATCATTCATCTTATATCATTGCATATGAAACCAACCTATACCTCTCATATGCCTAGACTAGTTTGTAATATAGACCACTCTGCAGGTGTTCATTTTAGGGAAGCATGGGATTCCTATAGGTGTTGGTTCAGGTTTGAGTATTTTATTTAAACCCTTTTTTATTTCCTTAGGTCACTAGGACCATATTAAAACTTGAATAAACTCAACTCATTCCTTAGAACTAAGCACCATTCTCTATTCACCAAATGTATTATAAGACCACTATTGCACTTCAAGTTCTAGGCTCATTTGGGCCTAAAAGGCACTGTAGCTCTTTGAGCATCTTCAATAAAAACTGGTTTGAGTTGAAATTCACTCAATCCTTCATTCTCCTAACCAAACAACCATTCTTATGTCAAGATGTTATATTTTAAGGCCTAGATTGAAAGGGTGAGGCCATGTAGGCTTACACAAACTTCATAATATCATATCATAGAGTGATATTATACAAGACATAGTTTCTTTTCAGATAAGTTAAGGTAGCAATATCCTCTAAAAAACTTTCTTAATTTTAACCTTTGTGAGTGGCAATGAAATGGTCTTAAACATGCTGATGACTTGAGAACTCCATTCAAGTACCTTTCAAAGGCTCAATCCAATTGTGTTACCTTGAAAATATTCTCACAACTTGAAACTCCAAACCTCATCAACACTTAGACTTCTGTGGCATCCTTACTCCTATTGGTTTCCATTTAAGGTGATTGTGATGAATAGTTTCACTATCTTGGGAACCCAAACCTTTTCAATGAAATTATATGGAACCTTGAATACATTTTAGGCCTTAAAGATGGTGGATACTTTTTATAGATCTCAGAGCACAACTTGAATTTCTTTCAAATCATTGACATTCAACTTCTGAGGTATAAACACTAAAAATGCATACTGCCTACATATGATAGTGAGAAACTAGGTCCATTATGACTTCAAAATTGATACCTACATGATCAACTGAGGTTAATAGGACACATTATACTGATTATTGTTCATTTCAAGCTATTTTGGAAAACCCCATTCCACATATTCACCTATAACTATCATAATATTGATCTATAGATCTCAATGATGTTCACTTCAAACTCAAGGGTGATCCTACCTATCTATTTATGTTCACACACGCAAACCATGTTATAAACATCATGAAAGATATAAACCATATTTTCAAGAATAAATACAAATCTTGATTTGCATAGACCAATCCAAATAGATAAGGAAACTGAGGTGTTAGGGATGAGAAGTAGTTTGAAGTCATTAACAATCTTAGTGATTGTTCATAAAGCATAGTAAACCAAAATAAAAAATATTTCCATTGAATGAGAGCTCAGTATTAACAACCACCATGTGCACTCAACTCAACTCTCTTCCTCCTATCTGTACTGAAGGAAAATTATTGACCTATTTGACCTTGTCCAAGAGAATGATGAAGAAGATGGACTGATATTTTCTAAGCTTGAAACTGATGAAGCTTCTTAAGCCTGGAAAAGACTTGTGGGGGTCTTAAGAGATCCTCCTTAAGACTCCCCATGTGCCAAGTGTACCTTTGAGGTTGTACAACTACCTAAAACTACTTTAAATTGCTTTATTTTATTGGATGGATGTTGAATCTACATCATGTCCATTACAAAAAGTACCCTAACATTTAACTAACACCTTGTACAATAGATATTCTCTTGACACACTTGTCTCCTAATGGAAATTGTACAATTCACCTAGAGTGACCAAAAAGGTGACATAAATGAATATTAAGATGATGACACAAATGACTAAGGTGAAACATATTAAGTGACCCTAAACATGACCATGTGACCATTTTATGACTTATCAATACCCTATAGGAAATTAGAATATATAGGGGGTTAAAAAGACTCCTTATGGATCCTTAAAAATACCACTTTGCCTTTTCAGGAATTTTTATTCATTTGGCTTATTAAAAGGGAACAATTTAATTATTCTTACATAGTACCACTTTCATATCAAGGGAAGAGTGGAGTCAATTTAAATTAATGTTACAGTAATAGATATAATTCTTTTGACATAGATAAGAGTAAAATAATTCATATTTTGTTAAAGAGTGGTGTCATGGAATTTTAAATGGTTATTCAAATTATATGTACTAAAATTCCTAGTTTGGAAAGCTTTAAAAAAATGGGATTAAGTTCATTTAAATTCATATTTTAGGGTTTACAAAAACATAAACTCGTCATTTTTATTTCATTTCATTATGTTGTCAATCTATGATTTTGATATAAGTGATCAAGGCAAAAAAAAATTGTGATGTCATCTAGGGCTTGTTAAACCCTATGAATCACCACCATAACCATAGTAAAACTTGAAGGTTGTTCTATTACCAAAAAGGCCTATTATTTTTCATTTGAAGGTTGTTTTAGGTTAAAGAAAGCCACTAAATAATAAAATTGCCTTTGATTAAATGTTGTTAAAGAAAAAACCTTTATCCATATTTCACACTTGATGTTGCCACTAGAATTGTTGCATGTTGGTAAATTTTATGGTGATATCACTAATGTGGGCATGCCTCTTTATTATCTAGAAGATTTACATTAAAATGTTGAGATTTCTTCAGACTTCCTAGGTATACCCATTCAATATCCATAGTGAATGAACAATTGGAATCACATTTAGATATAGTATAATATATTTATAATTATATTTAATCATTTTTAAAATATTAAAATAATATAATATTTTTTTAATTATTGTTTAATAGTTTGAGAATTATTTATATATGTATGCATATATATTTTAAAATTAATTATATATATTTTAATTATACAGATAGTTTTGGTCTAAAAGACCTATGAATCCAAGGCATTACCTTAGTAGTCAAATGGATCATCAAGGTTTTCAAAGGGGATGAGCCTTGGAAAGTGTTGGTTAGAAACTATTTTAGAGTTATTTCCTAGAAGGTAAAGTAAGTTGGAAAGGCCTTCACATTGTAGATATTATCCTTGAGCCTTGTTTTATTAAAGTTTTTAGTTCACTTATTTTTGCCTCCATTTAGAAGCTTGGGACTATGTAAAACACCTTTTCACTACCAAACATGTGTTCATATAGATGAGATCATGATGTTAAGGTTACATATCCATTTGATGGAATATCTCCCTAAACAATTGACCACTTTCCCTTACCATAGGGTGTTATATCTTGGAATGATACAAAAAAGGTATGAGGGATTTTAAGTATCTATTTTTTTTGTTGAGGGTTGGGCCTCTTAGAACCTTATTAAACTCATGTATCATATTCTTATGACCCAATATAGAACTTATTCTATGCTAATTAAAGCACTTAGGGGAAATAACTCAATGAACCATCTGGATAGTGAGAGAATTCTAAGAAAGTATCAAGTGGACCAAAGGGCCTCCTCTCCATGAGTTCTATACAATAATGTTGTATCTCAAACTTTCCTCTGATCATCCTCTCTACCTAACTCCTAACCATGTGTGGAGTGTTTATGACCCTTACCGAAATTGGGAGTTTAGATTTAGAGTTATTTAGGAATATTACTTAGAACCAAATAAATATTTTTTTAGGTGGTTGCTAATATACAATAAGTTGGCTATAGGAGAGGTCCTTGACAAATGTGGTGATTACCCATCTAACTATCTTGTGTGTAGTGATGTAGAGTTTTTTGAACATATTTTATTTACTTGTTAATTTGTTACTAAGTTTTGGAAGTATTGTTTACAATGTTTTTTTTGATTTTTGATTATAAAATTTCTTGGTTTAATGTTTCCTTTGGGTATATCTATACTAAAGTGAAAATTTATCATTTTTTCATAAATTTTGGCTGCTTTTTTCTATTGAGATTTTATGTTTTTTATGAAATTAAAAGAACCTAGATATTTTTCAATCTAGATCTAGGGTGCTTACAAACTTCACTATTAAAGTCATCTTAAAGATTATTGCTATGGAAATTTACATTTAGTGAGAGATCCCATAAATCTAGTTAGAGTGTTTTCTAAAGAATAAAATGTTAAAGGTGATTTTGGATTATCTTTTAGATATTGATGGCTTCCATAGACTTAGGGTGCACTTGGAATAGAGTGTCTCTAACCCCACTATTGTTGAGGTGATTATTTTTAAGTATGATTAGACACATATAAAGGATTTTTATTTTGAGGAAGAAAAGGACACCTTCAGGTCCTAGGTGTATTCCTTTGACTTAGATAAGAATGGTACCTAGTGTTGGATTGAAGCGCCTAATAACTATATGATATCCAGAAGAAGTCCTAGTCCAGACATCCCCAATCTTAATTTTGATGATAGTTTAGTGATTTTAAAAGCAATGTACCTTGATAATGAAGATGTGGTGGTGGTTAAAAGTATCTACCAAAATACTTTGTTGGAAAGTCTTAGGCCCTCCTAGCTACAATTTGAGGATAAAAAATAAACTTTGTGAAAATTCTATAAGAATGTTAGTGAATTGATTGGTAAATTGGAAAGAACAGTTAAATATAGAGGTTTTCAGGAGGTGGATGAGGTTGGTCTACTTTTAGATAAATTCAACATATATTATCCACCTAAGTGTTCAATGGAAGAGGTTGAATAGAAGGGTCCTGTGGACTTGGCAGTTGGGCCTTGTTTTTGAGATTGTGATTAGTGATGTTGATATCATAAAGACCTTAGATGAATGAAATACCATGATTATGATATTGATATAGTTGTTTAGTTATTTTTTTCCCTTTATATTACTACTTCTTATGTGAGGCTTTATATATTGGTATATCAAATACTTTCTTAATATTTTTGAAACCTTACATTTTTCAGCCTATATGGTAGAACTGATGTTGTTCACCTCTAGGTGAATTAGTTTTTGTTCACTTTTTTTTTATGAATTTTATCTTCCATAATTTTGAACACAAATTTGAATGTTTTAACTTAGGTTTTAGTGATAAAATTCCATGTTGTTCAAGGGTGCGTGTGTGTTTTTCAATTATTAATTTATATTATATTTTTATTTGTGCATGTTTTCACCTTCATCTGGGTTTCTCTTTCTTCCCTATTTTATTAGCATTATTTAAGGTATTTTAGGAAAGATTATGGTTTAATGATTATATTGTATCATATTTGTCCTAATCATTCATTGTGCAAATTCCTTGTTGACAACATATAAAAGATGTTAGGTCAGTCATCCAAGCCTTACTGGAAGGGATCATAGAGATCAATATAGTTCAAAGGGAGGTTCAATATAATGCAAAACCATTCAACCAATAGGTTAAAAGTACATAAAGGTTCATTTTATAGGATTCTCAACTTAGAGTTTGAGCATGAGAAGTATTAATAGGCCTATGATTATTATGGGGCATGTTTAGAGTTGTTCTACACTAGAGTGAATGAATAAACTAGTCAAGAAATCATCCATACATCCAAGAAGCTATTAAGACAAATTTAAAGTCAAAAAAATAACTATGAGCTCATTTTTAATAGTATGGAGGAAGGGAAAAGAAATAGGTAGAATTCAAAAGAGTTACGTCACCTCTCAAGGTATTTAGAGCATCTTCTGACATGGAGCATAGTTTAAGAGGTTGTGAAAGCCTTGGGCATGATCTAGTAGCCATGATGAGGCTTCATCTAAGCCTTAAGATCATCTCAAAAAAGTAACAAGTTTATAAAGATGACCAAGACTAGATCATGTTCTCAAGCTCCTAAAAAACATCCTTAGGTATGAGCAACCTTGAAGGAGTTATTCCTCATGTCAAAGCCTTGTTATCTAAGAGTTTAAAAGCATACAAAGATGAAATGGATTCAATATGGTGGATGAAGAGTGTTAAGCATGGTATTATACAACAAGAAATATAATTGACAAATTTTTTCTTAAGTTGAAAGTTTGGTCTTAAGCTAAGCATGTTTAGATAGTCAAGATGAGACCTTCATCCATCATTGGAGATTATTCCAATGGTAGGGGTAGTTATATACAGAATCTGAACATGTCTAAATCCAAAAACCATCATCAAAACCCCCTCAATAGTTACCAAAGGGAAACTCATTAAAAAATAATCACTTCTAACATATATTTGACTATGTCCCCTATCTAAGGTTTCCAGAACTCAAGAAAACCTTGTATTTTATGTTTTATCTAGCCAAAGTTGGTAAAAATTTAGGGGGATATAGTGGAAATCATTTTAAAAATGTGTGAATTTTTTTTAAGTTATTAGGGTGTCTTCAAATAAATTTGAGTGAATTGAAGGCCTGTAGGCAAGAAGTGCACAACACTACCCCTACCAATATTGAACTTTGGGTGCATTAGAGAGAAATAAACTATATAGAGTTGACATCAAGGGAATTTAAATAATACCTAAAAGGCCTAAAAATTATTGAAAAATTAAAGTACAAAGGTATAATGCCACTTAGACCATGAATGTAACTTAAAATTTTGTGTTTCCTATTTTGACAGAGCACAGGTTACAAGACAAGTGAAGAAAGGAAGTGATTATGTGAAAAATTATACCAAGGGATGAAGGAAACACTTATATAATAAAGAGGCCATATGGTTTACACAAGGCCTCTGAGGTTCTTTTCTAAGTTAGGGTAGTATTTTGATGTTGTGAGAAGTTGATAAGTCCCTATGGCTTCATATGGGGCCTCATGTTCTTGTAAGCCATTTTGCAAACCTATGAGATTTATATAGTCAACAATAAAAACAAGTTTGAGAGCAAGCCACAAAATAATTAGATCATGATATTGTCTTCCAATGTGATATGTCACCCAGGTCTACAAATCAACTAAAGATGACAAGCTTATTTAGCTCATCCTAGATGGTGTTTAATAAAAGTTGTAGGTTTAAATAGAGATGTAAAGTTGGGAGTTTAGGGTATAATTGTTCTATGTATACAAAAGAGTTAAAGGATTCCTTGAGGTGTCACCCTCTCTCAAAAATAATAATGATCATAATACAAGAGATTCAAGGGACTCCAAATTAATGTTATAGGCTTGTAAATGAAAAATGCAAAGAAATTCAAGTCTAAAATATGGTTTGGGTCTCTAAATCAAAGTTGCAATTAAAAAAAATAGAAAAGAGAGTTGTTTGAAATATTTAAGAAGGATAGTAGACCTGAAACTATCTCCAAACCTCAAACATGGCCTTGGTAAGAACATATATATGTTTAGTGAAGGAAAAAAAGCTATAGTCCATGATTAAATATTTATTGAAACTATAAGTTTCCTCAACAAAACAAGGAAATCATAAAGAGTTAGGTCACCATCCCTCATCATCCCTATTGAGTCCATAATCATCTCTACTCAATTCCTCCTCATCCCTCCTCATTCTTAATCATTCCATCCAATACCTTGATGGTGGTATTTTTTTGGGGTTTAATAATGTTAGGAGCTACAAGCGGAGAGTTGAGTGCTAGCATAAAATACAAGACATAGTGATCAAAATGATGTGGAGGAAAATTTGAAACATAAATTTTTAACACCAATGAAAAAATATGGCCTATTAGAAATTATGTAATTCACAATTGAAAATCCACCATAAAAAGAGAAGTAAAACCACCATAACACCAAAAATAAGTAACAAATACATGAGGATCACTAAGCTATGTGATTTCCTAAAACCAATCAATTGATTTCCATATGAGGACATTTTATGATCCAAATAATTATATTTAAGGCCTTATATTTGTATGTCTATCGATTAATCCATCATACTAGAGAGTGGAAAATATTTTTTAATTGATTAGAACAAGTAGTCGACTATTGGAAAATGGTTCTTAATTCATAACTTGAATATTCAATCCACTGAAGAGTGTCACACTATGAGATCTCTACTTGCACATATTGAGAAATGGGTATAAGTTATCTATCACTATAAAAAGGTAAGTATATAATATATTATGAACCCAATGATATGGTCAGTATTAAAAATATCTCTACTTCCCCCAACAAGAAATTATATGAATTAAAAATATTGTTTCATTAACAAAAGGAGATCAATGATAAGCAAATACACTTCATCATTTCCAATGGAAGTCAGAAGAATTTAATTTCTTCTAAATAATATTTTCAATAAATTTAATTGAAATTTATACATCATCCATAACCATATGCTAGTGTATGGTCTAGTGTAGGCCTTGAGAAATGGATCACCTAGTAGTCTCACTTGGTGTACAAAATCAAACTTTGTAAAGATGTAATCCTTGTGACATCTCACCATTAGAGGTGTGTGATGTTTTACATGTGGTCAAACATATATTCACCATTGACATGTAGTATATTAAGTAAATCCTTGAAATGTTTTGATAGATTGTCATGATCTGAAATACCATATATCATAGTTAGTTCATAAGATTTCAATCATTAATGCCAAGAAGTGTAAGAATATTGTCAATTCTAGTAAGAAGAATGCTCTTAATGGTAATAAGTAAATGTTATTACATCCTTATGTCATCATATCATAGTGTGGTTTATCCAACAATAACAAAGACAAAATAATTGAACCGTAAATTACATGAATAAAAGGATATTTTTCTGTCACGTAAATAAGTTCCTACATACTATACACTAAAAAATATTATTGATTTTATCCCTTAACTACCTTTACCTCAAACCTTTTTATACAACATATCATTTCTAGATAATGAATATATCAAGTGGTAGATCCATGAAATAATGGATAATAGACACATCATGCCCAAATCATTGCCTTGTAGAAGCCCAATTATGTTTGTGCCAAATTTTTGAATCAATTAAAAAAATCTTAACAAGATTAAAGTGAAGAACTATTATCCTCATTTAAATATTAAGGTATTTTTCTGCCATATCCATGGTGTATAAGTCTTCCAAAATTGATCTTAAGTTTGGTTATCATCATATTCACGTTAAATCTCTAGACATTTGGAATATAGTCTTAAAAATAAAGGAAAGATTGATTGACTAGTTGTTTATGCCTTTTATGTTAAATCATATAACAAATTCATTCATTTCAATATGTTGAATGACATCCTCAGGCCCTTTACCTATGTCATTTTTTTAATCTTCCTTGATGACATATTAATCTTTAGAAAACATGGGATGAACATCTACACCATGATAAACTACTATTTCATATTTTCTAGAAACATATTTTTGTGATAACATGAATAAATGTTCACTTTTCATGCAAGAGATAAAATATTTGGAACACATTACACACACAAGGAGTGCGTGTGTGAACCTAACCAAGATTCAAGTCATATAGGAATGGGAAACACTAAATAACTTTACATCTGATTCAAATATTCTTAGAATTAGAAAATTATACAAGAGATTTGTATTTAATTTTTATCTTTTGAATGAAACTACTAAAGGTGGAACCGAATAAAGTTTCATTTAGTCAGTTACACAACAAAGATAATTTTATGAAATAAAATTTAAACTCTATTTTGTGTTAGTACTTATGTTACTTGTATAAATTTGGAAGATCATCTAATTCATTTAGTAATAAAATTGACAATCACAAATGGGTATTGACAACACAAGTCCTAGAAAAGAGTTAATTTCTATTATAATGGATTAAACAACATATGATTGGAATAAAAGATATCTTTAGAGTATATACTTATGACATATGATGAGGGAGTGATTAGGGATGGTAAGGGATGGTGAGGGTCAATGAGGGAGTGATTAGTGATGCTGAGGGATGAAGAAAGATTGATTAGGGATTATGAGGGATGAAGAGGGAGTGATTATGAGGGAGAGATTAGTGATGATGAGGGATGAAAAAAGATTGATTAGGGATTATGAGGGATGATGAGGGAGTGATTAGAGATGACAAGGGATGGTGATAATCAATAAATGAGTGATTAGAGATGATAAGCTCAAGTGATTAAAGACGATGAAAGATAATGAAATTTAATGAAGGAGTAATTAGGGATGATAAGGGAGTGATTAGATATGACTAGGGAAAGTGAGGGTCAATAATGGAGTGATTAGGAATAATGAGATATTCATTAGGGGTAATGAGTGATGAGCAAGAAGTGATCAAGGATGAGGGAGGGATGATGAACAAGTGAAACTAACACAAAGTGGTCATTTGATGTGTGTAGGTCATAAATGTGACCTATGTTATCTCAATCACACCACTTTACATCAATTTCAAAGTGAGTGGTTTGAAAACTTCAATTTTGAAAAAACTAATACTCTTAAAAATTCAAAGAATCAATTTCGAAAGGCACAAAAACCTAAAAAATGACTATATATTTACCAAAAATGGATATCAAATGCAAAAGTTGTCCTAAAATCCCTAGGTTTAATACTTAGATCCTAAAAATGCCTAAGTACTAACCTAATTATATTTTGAAAAACTATTTTCCACATTGTAAGGCATGTAGATATGAGATCAACTCTATTAGATGCTAAGTGACCCCAATATAAATGTAAACTTATAATTAACATTTAGAGTAGTAAATATAAGCTTCTATTCAAAGTTGCCTTCATGTGCAACTGCCACATGATTTTGGAGATGGTTTTGGTCTTATTACATAACAACATATATGGTTTATATAGTTCTTATGTGTTTTATAATATGTTATATAATTCATACACATTATTTTAATTTACAGTAATGCGTATGCAATATTATTTTTAAAATAATGCAATCACATTATGGTTTAGTAATTATCGAGCCATAATTTAAATAATGTGATCATGTTAATTAAATAATATGATCACATTATTTATTAACATAATCATGTTACCTGAAATGTCCTTATAATTATCTCCCAACTCCATGCACTTACCCTAATTTAAAAAGTATATTTCAATTTTTTTAAATGCTATTTTTTTTTTTCAAATTTTAAAAACCTCTAACGTTAAAAGCATTTAAAATTTGAAGATTTTTTTCATTGAAATTGACTTGAGAAAGTTATGCTCAATGGATTTAGACAAAAAAAAATAAATTACACAATTAAAGGAGAAATAAGGAGATATACTATTTTACCCATTTGTCACTATCGATAGGCACAAATTTAGAAATTAAGAAAAACCAAGTATATTGATGTATGGGGTTTTATTTCTAAGATGATGATAATGATAAGGTGAATAATTTTTAGTACCATTATGTATATATAAAAGGAGATAATTTTGGAGTGATAAGGAATCAATTGGGGTTAAACTAACAACTGAAAACCTCCAAAACTCAAAAATTCAAAAATTTAAACAAAAACCATATATTCCATCAAATTTATTATTAACACTACATTAATTAGTAAAGATAGTTGGATATAATGGTCTCAACAAGTGGAGAACAAACTCATATTCAATGATCTATGGTTTGATATTTATGATGGCGAGAAACAACTAGTTGAACCAACAAAGAATGGAAAGGATACTTAGACATAGAAGCAAAAAAACTAGAAGGCATTGGCCTTGATGAGGGAATCATTGGATAGAGATGTGTTTTTTCATATATAGGGGTGAAATACACCATGTGGATTATTTTAAAAACTGAAGGAGCCATATGATTCCCACTAAGATTTGTAATTCATTCAATTGTAGTTGAAGTTGTTGAACCTAGAGTTGAAAGATGGTGATGTGATGATATTAGCTTAAAGATACATGCCACTAAACATGATGTAGAAGAAATGGGTTTAAAAATTGACATATACATGATTAAATTCATAAAATACCTTCTTCCTAACTATTCAACCTATTTGGAGTCTCTACAAACAAACAACTAGTTGAAGATTCTCACATTAGACCAATTAGTTAAAAAGATGGTAGAAAGAGAAAAGGCACTTAGAATAAAAATTGAAACCAAAAAAGGTGAAATTGTGTGATATGTCAAATCAAATTATTTCAAAAAATCAAACATAGCCACGTCTTCCAAAAATGAAGGCAATAAAAAATACAAAAATAAGCATAAAGGAAAAGGTGGCAAAATGAAAATCATGATGGTCAAAATAAAAAAATAAGATGATAAAAAAACTGTAATATGAATAGTGTGAAATAATGGAAGCCATGAGACTCATGAATGCATGATTCCATGTGATCAAATTGAAGCATACAATAAGAAGAAAGATGAAAAATTAAAGAAACAATCAAATGAGTCAAACTCAGCACAATTCACTCGTGAATGTGTGTTTTCTAGTAAAAATGATGAAACAAACAATGTCTCCATAAATTCTTCATGGTTTGTTTGTTGCATCTTGATTCCTCTCTAAGAAAACCATTTGACTATTCATGGATATTTATAGTGGACACATATGATACTGGTTATATTTTTGAATAAGCTTAAGATTTATGCTATTATGGGATAGTAGAATATTACTTAGATACATGATGATACATGATTATTTATTGTGAGTTGGTTAATGTATGCATTTACATTTAGAGCATGTTACTGCATTGTTTTAGTTATATTTATTTTTATATGTTTATAATGTGATATGATCTAATTACCTGCATGTTGTGAGATGGATGTAGGAGAACTCATCCCTCAGATCATATCACAGGGAGAACCTCATTAAAGAGGGTAATGTAGAAGAAGATGTCAAAAGTCAGTAGAGAGTTGGTAAAACCCTACACACACCAAATTAATTAGCACATGGTTTAAATTCATTAAAAATATTTTCTTATGGTGTGTTTATTACTTACTTGGAGTGTTGCTTTCTATATCTTGCCAGTATAGGTAAGTATCATAATGAATTATTTTGTGTATGTGACATGTCTTGTCATTGATATTGGTAAGAATATTATTAGAACAAGTGAATTTAAAATTAATATTATTGGTAATTATGAAATTGATATTTAAAATGTTATAATATTTGTGGTTGATGATTGATTTAATTTAAATCATGGATTTTGGCATTTAATGTTAAAATATATTAAAAAAATGAAAATTACATTAGAAATAAAAAATCAAAAAAAGACAAATAAATAAGATAAAAGGGAATCTAGAGGCAAGAATTATAAAAATAAAAAAATGAAAGAATTAAAAATTAGAAAATCTAAAAGAGATAAATATATTAAAAATAACAAAAAAAAAAAAAAAAAAAAAAATTCTTTTAAAGAGGAAACTATGCCTATTTTTACATAGGGAAAGTTGGAAAAAGTTATGATCTACTGCATTGGAGAAGAGGAGATTAGAGAGAGAAGGGGATGCATCACAAGAAAAAGGCATATAGTTTTAGTGAGCAGTTTATCAAGTAGGTGTTGTATTTTAATTTATCAATCATTTCTCATTCTCTATGATATGTGTGTATAGTTTCCACTTGACTGATGGAAACATTTAAGTTGTTAGACATACACTTACATATTTCTCCCATTTTATTTTCTAAAAATATAAATATATATAATTTTCTACAAATTTGAGAGATGAGTCACTACCTGGTTAAGGCATCACTGTAGAACAAGGTTAATATGTATTCTATTAAGCATTGCCATATTTTAATGTTTGTCTAGCAATGATAAATATAAATAATATATTTAAATGCAATATGTAGTATAGCTATAGAATCACTTTTATATTACTATTATAGTTAATCGTGTTTAATCTACTAATAACATTAACTAATCATCCTTTATGTTACATGTTGTGATGTTAGTTTAGTAATTTTATATCACTAATCAGTAACATTAAGCACAATATGATTCTATATAGTTTATTGATAAAATAATAGATAATCAGCTGATGATACTAATGTATATTGCTAGAGATAAATGGATGTATATTGCTCTTGCTCATTTCTAATTACAAATGCTATAGTGACCTAACTATTGTACTTATATATTATAAGGTCCCGAATATTAGTTGAAAATATTGATAATCTCAGCCATTGTGTGTTTGACATAACCATGTTTTGACATAAGAATTAATATTGCTATATTTAGTTACATAATCAAGTAATTAATTAATAATTTTAAGGGGCCACATTTGAGGTTTATGGATTTCAATTGGTATTTAAAATGCAACATTAATAATAGCATTTAATGATTTATTCACACACACACACACACACACACACACACACACACACACACACACACACATATATATATATACACACATACATACATGTATATGTTCATATACATATACATGTAGATATATGCATATATATGTGTGTATATATGTGTGTGTGTGTGTGTGTGTGTGTGTGTGTGTGTGTGTGTGTGTGTGTGTGTGTGTGTGTGTGTGTGTGTGTGTGTATGTATATATATATATATATATATATATATATATATATATATATATATATATATATATATATATATATATATATATGTATATATATATATACATACATACATATATATACATACATATATATACATATATATACATATATATATACATACATAGATATATACATACATAGATATATACATACATATATATATATATATATATATATATATATATATATATATATATATATATATATATATATATATATATATATATATATATATATATATATATATATATATATATATATATATATATATAATATTATAAAAGAGAATTATGACCTAAAATTTAACTATATGTTGCTTTGTGGGAAGCTCATTTGACTAGGCACAATTATTAACCTTTTTAAACATAGTCAACCTTTTTGACAAAAAAATGGGGGAATAATCTCATAAGATTTTGAGTGGGAATATGTTTAACCATAGGTATTAAATGAGATTAATATATCAAAAATATTTTAAAAGTTTAAATAATATGTGGAGGGTACAAAACCCATTAAAGAGTTTATCATGATAGGTACGGGTAGCTTATCATATATTATTTGTGAATTAAAAGCATGTGATGTAAAAACACCATTAGAATACACTATAGGTTACTGAATGTAAGAGTTAGAGTGAATGTACATGTTAGTGTATTTAAAAATATAGGGGTATATTCTTGTGGTTATATTCCTCGAGTGGAGCATTAACTAAATTAAATAATTACTTAAAAATAACTTAGTGATTTCTTGCACATAAACCCCTAAATATAAAACAATTACTAGACTCGATTTCTCATGTTTCATGAAAATGAAGTTCTCAATGTTATAACTATTAAATATAAATGTGTGTTTTCATATATTTATGACTACTTCATTTGCTTGATTTCGAAGCTTTGTAGTTTTACTTAAAAACACTGGATTGTTGTAATATGGGTTATCATAGGGTTTATTTTATCTAAAAATAAATTGTGTTATTTGAATCTATATTTACCTAAGTGGTATAAACTATAGACATTATTTCTAGTATGGGATATAAAATAGTGTAAGATTCATTCATATGTTTGATGGAATAAATGTATGATGTGGTTACTCTTATGTTTATCATGCCATGTGATGTAATTAATAATAGGATGTACATTATGTGATTCTTGTGGTCAAATTGTATTTGACTCATCTAATTTACTAATATGGAGTGAGATGGACTTCTTTGTCTTACTAGTATTGCATTGCTAGATGAAGGCAGTCCAATCAAGTGGTGTGTATGAATTTGATTGATATATAAATAATTTTTATATTACTATTCTTAAAGCTTTGGCCAAAGTATGTTTAGTGAGACATTATCATTTCATAAGTATAATTTACATGTATGTATGATATCTTACAATAGATTTAGTTTTCTATGATACACTGCATGCTTATTTTAGTTTAGAAATCATACAGTACATGGGTACTTGCTTGTCTCTCTGGATTCTCTTACCATCACTATCTACTCATCCATGAAGGGAGGGATATTTTTTGATGGGATTAGTGTGGAGAATTGTTATTTTGTGGTTGGTATGGAAAAACACTTGGATGATGCTCTCCCTCTCCATATAAATACTACTTATCGAGATGACACTTGAGATTGCCACAGATACTTGAAGTTCAAGAACTATGCTCCAATAAAATGATGTATATTATTTGTACATTGTATTATATTGTACTTATTATTGAAAATTTTCATGAAGAGTTGCAATTATTTATTATTACACATTAATAGTGGTGACTATATATTTGTATCAGTCAAGGTTGAGTTATTATAATTACTTTCTATATTTTCATTTTGAGATACTCACATGATGTTAAAGATCCATGATTTGTGATGTAATATGATTTTTTTTCCATTATCATGCATGTTTACTTTATATGATCTCTGTTAGATTCTTGAGATGTAATCTATTTTGGTATATGTGTTTATTTTAAAAAAAACATGCATTTCTAGGTAGATCCCAGTGGGGATGTTATATGTGGTATCAGAGCTATGGCTCAAAATCTAGGACATAATGAGTCCACTAAATTTTTTATATCCTTATATTGATAGAAAGAAGGATGGTGAAAGTGAGACATTTTAGAGAGGATTTTTCAAATGCTAATGACAAAAACCCTTTGTTTGATCCTAACTGATTTGCCATAGATAAATAAGTAAAGATGGACTAGATTCTTGCACTTATGAATGAAACTAGAGATTGATTTATAGATCTGGAGCAAGTGGTTCATGGCCATGAAGTAGGGAAATAATGAGATGAACCTAAAGAACATCTACCTAAGTAGGAAAATCCTTAGGATGTTAGAGCTTATGTTGCTATGGAGTTGGTTAGAGATATGAAGAAGGCAAATCCACTAAAGTTTGATGGGAATATTCTTTTTGATGGAGTTGAGGGATGACTGACAGAGATGGAGAAGTATTTTGAAATTCAAAACTAATCTAAGGTCACTAAAGTAGTATGGGGAGCATACCAATTGGTTGGTGAGGTAGCTACATAGTGGGATAAAAAATTGTTGTAAATGAATCTAAATTCGACCACCACCACTTGGGATCAATTGGTGGAATTATTAAAATCATAGTGGCTTCCATAGATTTATTTTGATCAGAAGCTCATAAAATTTCAAAATCTGAAATAGGGTGATATGTCAATGAATGAGTATTGGGAACAATTTACTAAAATGTTAAAGTATATACCTCAGTATCAAGGAGATGAGTGGTTTAAGATAAATAAATTTATCATGGGTTTGAGGCCCCAGATTAGTGGATAGGTAGATGTTCATGGACCTTACACCATATACCATGTCCTCGAGAAGGTGGTCAAACAAGAGTATAAGTTGAGGTCTCTTTTGTAGGCCAAGGATAAATTAAAGAAAAGGTTTGGAAATTCTAAGTTAATCTTTAAGAAGAAGAATTGGAAACATAGGAGTGGAGACTCTAGGAAATATTTAAAAACTAGAATGCCAAGTTCAACAATGGATTAGGTAACAAGAAATAGGGCAATGTATCTAAAGACAATTTTAAGGGAAACCAATAGAATGATATAAATGGACCACTAGGAGGATGTTTCATTTATAGAGAGGATCACTATGCTCATGATTGTCCTTAGGACAAGTCAAATGGCAAGGGTCTTAATCCTCAATAGGGTGGTTTTTAGTAGTAGATTCATGCAACAATCAATAATTGATATGTTGAATATCAGGCATTACCTATTGAGCTATCAAGTACTTTATTTGACCATCCATTTTCCATTTTGAATAATACATGAGCCACTAAATGTTTTATAGCTCTTAGGATGCTTAGTAAGTGTAATAGAAGAGTGGTAAATGCATGGTCAATATAGTATGGGAATGACACAAAAGTCATGGTTGATAGGTGTTTAGTCAAAGTGGAGATTAGGTTTCCTAAATTCACAATAGTTGTCAATTTGTATGTAGCACCTCTAGGAACATATGATGTGATTTAGGAGTTAATTGGATTATAAAACATAAAGCCAAGGTTGACTATTACCTAAAGAAGGTTGAGTGTCTTGATGATTTTGGGAATCAAACATAAATTCAAGGTGATAAGAGAGAGTTTAAGCTTAATTTCAATTATGCAGCTTAAGAAGGCTCAGGGAAAAGGGTGCCAAGTATTTATCATCAAGATAAATTAAATTGATGAACTTAAGGAACCATATCTCGAATATTATCCATTTATTAGATATTTTCATGATGTGTTCCTAGAAGAGTTGCCATGTTTTCCTCGTAGACATGAGTTCAATTTTTATGTCAACATTATACTTGGTTTAGAACCACAATCTAAGGTACCATATAGGATGATAACCATTGAGTTGGTTGAAATGAAGGCTAAACTTTAGGAACTATTGGCTAAGGGTTTGATTAGGCCAAGTGTGTCACCATGGGGTGAATTGGTTGTCTTTTTCAAGAAAAAGGATGGTACCCTTAGACTATGTATTGATTATAGGATGATAAATAAGGAAATAATAAAATAAAGGTATCTTCTACCTCGTATATATGATATTTTTGATCAAATGTGAGGAGAAGCTATATATTATAAGATTGATCTTCAAGTAGGATACCATCTGTTGAGGATTCAAAATGAGGACATTCCAAAAACAACATTTAGAACTCAGTATGGGCACTATGAATTTATAGTGTTACCATTTAGACTGACTAATTCTCCAACATCATTCAAGAATCTCATGAATAACATGTTCAGAGATTACCTTAACCACTTTGTGTGAGTTTTTATAGATGACATTTTTATCTATTAAATTAATGAAGAGGAACACCTTCAACATTTGGAAGTGGTTCTACAATAGTTTTAAACACATAAACTATATGGCAAGTTATCTAAGTGTTCATTTTTCTAGGAAAGATTATAGTATTTGGAACAAATTATCTCTACAAATGGTATATATGTAGATCTAGGGAATATTAAATCCAATATGGAATATCCAATATCAAATAATGTGCATGAGGTTAGACGTTTCATGGGGTTAACAGGCCACTACAAGAAGTTCATTTTGAACGTTTCCAAGATAACTAATCCAATAACTTACTTGTAATGGAAGAACCATAGATTTGTTTATTCAGAGAAGTGTGAAGAAGATTTCCAAGATTTAATGAGAAGGCTTATGTCGGTACTAGTGTTAAGTGTTCAAGACCCTAATGGTCAATTTTTAGTGGTTACAAATATATCAAGGGATGGACTAGGTGGAGTCCTTATGCAGGATGGTGCAATATAATGGCTTATGAGTCATGAAATCTAAATCCATATGAGGTGAATTATGTCCCTCATGATTTTGAGCTTGAAACATTTGTTCACACTTTGTAAGGTGACATTACTTATTAGGAAAACTTTTTAAGCTCAAGATAGATAATCTAGGACTTGAGTATATTTACCGAACATAATTTGAATGTTTTTTTAGAGATTTTGGCTCAAGTTATTGTCCAATTATTATTTTGATATCATTTATATCAAAGGCAAGGAGAATAGAGTCGTTGATGTCCTTAGTCATAGAAGGTACATAGTAGTTATACATATTATCAGGAGTACTTTCAGGGATTGGGTGATTGAGTTCTCTCTAAAAGACAAATTTTATGATCAAGTCAAGAAAACATTGTCAGAGAATGCTCTAAACCCTTAGTACAAAGGATTAATTTTGAATAATGATAGTTTATTGTGTTATAATGGATAGATGTATGTGCAATATTATGAGAATATATAGATCATAGTGCTAAAGGAATTGCATAATCTCCCTTATTCAAGATATTCAAAATTAACCAAGCTCATGGTAGAGTTTAGATCATTGTATTATAGAAAGGAATCAAGAAAGATGTAACTAATTATGTGTCATGTTGTTTGGAGTGTCATCATGTGAAATCTAAACATGTGCATCCAACTAGATTTTTATATCCATATGATATCCAAAAATGTAAATGGTAGGTGATTAGCATGGACTTTGTCCAAGGGTTGCCTATGTCATAGAATATGCATGATATGATCTTGGTAGTTTTTAAAAAGTTAACCAAGGTGGTTCACTTCATACTAGGTAATTTGATGTGATGCACCTACCCTTACGAAGAGATTCGTAAAGGAAGTGTATGAATTTCATGGTTTTACAAAAAAGGTCATTTTAGATCATGATACGAAGATAAATTCAAGGTTATAGATGACTTTGAATTTAGCTTGGGTACATAACTTAATTCTAGTACAACGTACCACCTAGAGACTGATGGAAAAAATGAGATAGTTAATTTAGTGCCTAAGAATATTCTCTAAATGTATTGCATGAACTAGCAATATAAGTGGGAATATTATTTTCCATTGGTTGAGTTTGCATATAACAACTCATACCAATTAGTATTAAATATAGCACCATTTGAGGCACTTTATGGGAGAAGATGTAGGACACCCATTAATTGGGACATATTAGAGGATAAGGTAGTCATCAGACCCAAGATGCTCTCATATATGGAAGAATAAGTTAGACTAATCAGATAAAGATTGGTTGAGGCCAATGATAGACAAAAGAGCTATGTAGATTTGAAGAGGATAGAAAGGAACTTTGTAGTTGGTGATAAATTTATTTTGTAGGTTAAGCCATAGAAGAGCGCGATTAATTTTAGAAAGTCTGTAAAATTATCATCGAGATATGTGGGACCCTTTGAGGTGTTAGAAGTGGTCAGTCATGTAGCGTATAGGCTTGATTTTCCACCATCCCTAGATATTTTACATAATATCTTCCATGTTTTATATATTAAGAAATATATAACTGATCCTATACATGTGTTGGATTAGAATGCTTTATAGGTTCTAGATCCCAAGGTGGTCATAGTAGAACCAATCAGGGTAATTAACACATGCAAACTTTGTTTGCATAATAGAGAGATGTCATAGTGCAAGGTCTAATGGGACAAATAATCTAAAGATAGTGCTACATAAGAGGACTATGATGAGTTTTTCAAGAGATTTATAAACTCATTTTCTTGATTAGATACTATTATACAATGCTATTTTTATTTGAACAATATTTTGATTTTAGAACATATATTTGAATAAGAGTCATTCGAGATGATAACTAACTTTAGGGGGAAGGATGTTGCATCTGATTCCTTGATAAGCAAACCATTTGACTATTCATACATATTTATAGTGAAAATATATGATATTAGTTATATTTCTAACTAATATTGAGATTTATGCTATTATGGGATAGTAGAATATTGCTTAGGTACATGATGGTATATGATTCTTTATTATAAGTTGTTTAATGTATGCATTTACATTTTAAGCATATTAATGTACTATTTAAGTTATTTTTATTGCTATATGTTTATCATGTGATATGATCTAGTTACCTACGTGTTTTGAGGTGCACATAGGAGAACTCATCCCCCAGAGCGTGCCATAGGGAGAGCATCATCATAGAGGGTGACATAGATGGAGATGTCAGATATTGATAGAGAGTTGACGAAAACCTGCACACACCACAATAGTTAGCATATGGTATAAATGCATTAAAAATAATTGATTATGGTGTGTTTATTACTTGCTTGGAGTGTCACTTTCTATAGTTTTTAAGTATAGGTAAGTATCATAATAAATTATTTTGTGTATGTGACACATCTTGTCATTAATACTGATAGGAATATTATTTACAAAATTAAATTTAAAATACATATTATTGGAAATTATTGAATTGATATTTAAAATGCTATAATATTTGTGGTTATAATTGATTTAATTTAAATAATGGATTTTGGCATTTAATGTTAAAATATATTAAAAAATTAGAAATTACATTAGAAAATAGAAAAAATAATAAAAGACAAATAAATAAGATAAAAGGAAATTTAGAGGCAAGAATAGAAAAAAAAAAGAAAGGATTAAAAATTAAAATATTTAAAAGAGCTAAATATATTAAAAATAACAAAAAAAAAAAAAAAAAAAAACAAAAAAAAAAAAAGATCTTGAAAAGAGGAAGCTATGCCTATTTTTACATACGGAAAGTTGGATAAATCTATGATTTGATGTATTGGAGAAGAGAAGATTAGAGAGATTAGTAAGGGGATGCAACATAGGAAAAATGGATAGAGTTTCAATGAATAGTTTATCAAGTAGGTGTTGTATTTTAATTTATCAATAATTTCTCAGTGTGTATGATTTGTGTGTATAGTTGGCACTTGAACGATTTTCTTTCCAGTATATTAGGCCATAATTCATTTAGGTATCTCCTTTTGGAACATGAAAACCATGATTGAAGCTTCCTTAAATCCTCTGTGTGTGTGTGTGTGTGTGTGTGTGTGTTCGAGTAAGTTGGGTCAAATAGTTGTCACTTCTCAAACCCTGTAAGGGTCACTATAGTTAAGCCAAAGCATCAACATATATAAGGAAAGCAAGTTGCAGATTTAAATTTGGATAGGCCTAGTTGAATGCATTTAATTTAATTCTATCAAGTATTTTATAGAATCACTATTGTTGTTTGAACAACATATTTTTATACAAAGACACCACCTTAAAAAAAATTAAAATGCTAACTTTAGTGGATCAATGCACATTCTAACATCTCTATTAAAATAATTTGGCAGCTAAATTAATTAATTAAGAGGCTATTTTGTGTTGAGAATCTCTATAAAGAAAAAGGGAGGTTACTGGGATTAAATTATATATATATATATATATATATATATATATATATATATATATATATATATATATATACATATATATATGTGTGTATATATATATATATATATATATATATATACATATATATATATATATATGTGTATATATATATATACATATATATATATATATACATATATATATATATATATACATATATACATATATATATACATATATATATATATATATATATATATATATATATATATATATATATATATATATATATATATATATATATATATATATATATATATATATATATATACATACACACACACACACACACACACACACACACACACACATATATCTTGTGAGATGTCATGTTAGAGACCTATAATATTGTTATTATAATCAATATTAAATTGGCATCATAACTATCAAACTATCAAATAAATTAGTTGTAACAAATCTTTGAATAGTTTTAATAGGTTTTTACCTCTCTTTTGAGCCACTACAAAGCTAGTTGGAAGTCACTTTAGCTTCAGATTATAGAATATTAAGGAATTGATGTGTATCCTTTTAGAAATGTATTCTATTGAAATTATTGAATTCCTTTTGTATTCAACTTCCCAACTGATGGTAGAGTTTAAATCATTATACACATACATATTTCTCCCAATTTCTTTTCTCTCTCTCTCTCTCTCTCTCTCTATATATATATATATATATATATATATATATATATATATATATATATATATATATATATATATATATATATATATATATATATATATATATAAAATTGTCTGTGAATGTGAGAGAAGCAGATTCAATACCTAGTCAAGGCATCATTGTAAAACAAGGACAATATATCTTTTGTTAGGCATCACCATATTTTCTTGTTTGTCTAGCAATGCTAAATACAAACATTATATTTAAATGCAATATATAGTATAGTTATAAGATCACTTTTATATTATTGTTATAGTTAATTATGCTTAATATACCAATAACATTAACTAATCATCCTTTATGTTACGTATTGTGATGTTAGTTTACTTATTTTATATCACTAATCGTTAACATTAAACACAATATGCTCTTAAATAATATTTTGCTAAAATAAGAGATAATTAGTTGATGATACTGTTGTATATTGCTAGAGATAAATGGATGTATATTTCTCTTTCTCATTTCTTGATACAAATGTTATAGTGACCTAACAATTGTACTTATATATTATAAGTTCTTAGATATTAGTTGAAAATATCGATAAATTGTGTGTTTGGCGTAGCCATGTTTTGACATAATAATTAATATTGTTATGTTTAGTTACATAATCGGGTAATTAACTAATAATTTTAAAGGGCCATGCTTGAGGTACATGGATTTCAATTGGTATGTAAAATTCAACATTAATAATAGCATTTAATGAATTAGCCATATATATATATATATAATGGTCATATTTAAGATTATAAAAGAGAATTACAACCTAAAACTTAACTATATGTTGCTTTATGGGAAGCTCATTTGACCAAGCATGGTTATTAACCTTTTTAAACATAGTTAAACTTTACAATATGAAAATGGTGGAATAATCTCACAAGATTCTCAATGGGAATAAGTTTAACCATATGTATTATCTGAGATTAATATATCAATAATATTTTAAAAGTTTAAATAAGACAAGCAGAGGATATATAACCCATCAAAGTGTTTATCATGATAGGTGTGGGTAGCTTATCATATATCATTTGTGAGTTCAAAGCATGTGATGTAAAAACACCATTAGACTAAGCTATAGGTTATTGAATGCAAGAGTTAGGGTGAATGTGCATGTCAGCATATTTAAAAACATAGGAGTATATTATTTCAATTATAATCCTCAAGTAGAGTATTAACTAAATTAAAAGAATTACTTAAAAATAAATTAGTGAATTCTTGAACATAAACCCCTAAATATAAAACAAATGCTAGACTAGATTTCTTTATCTTTTGAGAAATTGAAGTTCTGGATGTTCTAGCTATTAAATATAAATGTGTGTTTCCATGTATTTATGAATACTTCATTTGTTTGATTTTGAGGCTTAGTAGTTTTGATTAAAAACACTGGACTATGGTAATATGGATCATAGGGTGTAGTATAGTTGGAAACATATTGTGTTATTTGAATCTATAGTTGATTGTGTATTTACTCCATTGGTATATACTCATTATTTCTAGTATGGGATAAAAAATAATGTAAGATTCATTCATATGTTTGATGGAATAAATGCATGATGTGGTTACTCCTATGTTTAGCATGCCATGTAATGTATTTTATAGTAGGATGTACAATACGTGAATCTTGTGGTTGAATTGTATTTGATCAATCTGATTTACTAATGCAGAGTAAGGAGTGAGATGGACTTCCTTGGCTTACTAACATTGCATTTTTAGATGAAGGGAGTTTGACAAAGTGGTGTGTATGAATTAGATTGATCTATAGATCACTTTTATATTACTATTAATAAAGCTTTGGCCAAATTATTTTGGATAAATCATTTTATGAGTATGATTTACATGTATGCATGATATTTTTTAATAGATTAAATTTTCAATGATACACGTCATATTTAATTTAGTTTATAAATCATACATCACAAATGTAATTACTTGTCTCTCTAGATTCCCATGCTGTCACTATCTACTCATCCATGAAGGGAGGGCCATTTCCCAATAGGATTAGTGTAAGGGATCATTGGTCTATGGTTGGTGTAGAAAAGTGCTTGAATGATGCTCTCCCTCCCCATAGTAGTATTACTTATCAAGATGACACTTGAGATTGCCACATATACTTGAAGTTTGGTAACTATGTTCTGAGGAAGCCATGCATCTTATTTTTACATTGTAATTATTATTGAAAATTTTCATGAAGACTTGTAATTATTTACAACATCACATTGATAGTGGTGATTTTATATTGGTATCATCTGGGGCTAAGTTATTATAATTACTTTCTATATTTACGTTTTAACATACTCTCATGATGTTAAAGATACATGATTTGTGATGTAATATGATTTTTTTCCATTATCATTCATGTTTACTTTATATCATCTTTGTTATATTCTTGGGATGTAATATATTTTGGTATATTTGTTTATTTTAATAAAAATTCATGCATTTCAAGGTAGATCCTAGTGGGGATGTTACATTGTTGCTTGGGTTCTTTATACTTGTGCCAATCAACATCTGAATTTATGAAAAGACTTCTTTAAGGAGTAAAGTGAATAAAGTTGTGGCTCAGTATACCTCATAGACAGATCAAGTCTGTAACCATAGGGAAGAGGTAAAATTTGACTCAAGTGTCCAAGGATTCTAGACTACAAACTTGAAAATGTTCTCTAACTTTTTCAATTAAAATGAAACTTGTTGTCCCTAGTGTTCATAAGGAAACAAGGCCATTCCATTCTATTGGATAATGGTGATATCACTATCAAGAGAAAAATATCAATGCAAACATCTTGATTGGATATGAGGAAGGGAAACTACTCAAAGTTAGGGGTGAACCATCAAATTTAAAGAATTATGCTCATCTCATGGAAGATGAAATGTTTCCAAACATGTTGTGGCATGCAATATTTAGGCACACTAATAATAACAACATTCATGTATTGTAAAAGAATGGTGTTGTTGGCATTCTTGCATTTCCTATAAAATCAAATGAAAAGTATGAAGCTTGAATCTTGGATAAATATGTAAGAGAACCATTCTCAAAGTCACAGTGGAAAGCTAATTGAATATTGAAACTTATTCACTTAGACTTGTGTTCTCTTTAAATCCTCTCCATTGTTGGTCATAATTACTTCATGTTGGTCATTGATCACTATAGTCATATGACATGGGTATAATTTCTAAATAAAAAATTAGAAACCTTAGAAACTTTATAAAAGTTTCAAAACATGATTGAAAATGAATCTCAAACCTACATCAAGACACTAAATATAGACAATGGTGGTGATTTCACTTCAAATAAGGTTGATTTATATCTTCATCAAAATGAGATCAAACAACATCTCAAAGTTCCTTACACTCCAAAATAAAATGGAGTTGTCAAAAGAATTAATATAATTGTTATGAATATGGTTCATGTTATGTTGTACTATTAAGGTGTAAATCTACACTTTTGGGCCAAAGCATCTAAAATAATAATATACCTCTATAATAGATCACCATTAATAACTCTTGATTCCAAAAATCCATATGATATGTGGTGTGGTCATCTCCCTTTAGTGCAACATCTTCAAATTTTTGGATCTGCTTGATATGCATTGATTCCAAAGGAGAAAAGAAATAAATTGGATCACATGACTTGAAAATGCATCCATTTTGGATATTATGAATCCTCTAAGGCATATAGCCTATACGATGAGAAAGATAAAAAGTTTCTTTTCAAAAAAGAAGTTTTCTTATGTGAGTCTACAAAGGATAAAAACCACATTGATTAATAGTTGAGTCAACTTGACAAGTATGCAAAGTTTTATGTCTACAAAGAGAGTGATTTGGATGTTTCAAATAATAAGTGGGGGACAAATAATTGGGAATTTATTGATTTTATATTGTTTCGTATACATGAAATTGAAACTCCTCCTCAAGGGGAGAGTGAAACTTCATCAAATAATGAAAATGGACTACCAGAATAAAGGGAAGAAAGTGATGGAACTTCAAAAGATGGACTTGAATCACCTAAAACACAAAAATAGATGTTTAAGTGGGCCACTCAAACATTTAAAGATGTGAAACCTAATGAAGTTGGAAAAATAGGCACAAGAAATACACATGTAGTCGCATCACAATCAAATAAGTCCCTTGAATAAATTCAAAATAGAATTAAAAAACTCACCTTGAATGATTCTATAGATGAAAAACATAATTTTTCATTTGATTTAGAATAATCATATTTCAAACAGGGTGAGAAGGTTGAATCTTGGAGAAAAGCAATGAAAGATGAGTATAGTGCATTGGTAAGAAATGAGACCTAAAAATTGGTTGATCCGCTATATGGTTGCAAACTGATAGGCTACAAGTGTGTCTAATATAACAAATACAAGATTGATGGATCACTTGATAAACAAAAATTAGGGCTTGTCATAAAAGGATATGATAAAAAATAAGTAATTGGCTATAATGAAAACTTTGAACCTACAACAAAGTGGACTACCATTAAAACCATGTTGGCTCTGGTAGCTCATAATGGATGGAAAGTTCCCCAAATGGATGTCAAAATTGCTTTTCTAAATGGTGACCTCAATTAAAATGTGTACATGACATAACATAAAGGTTTTATATTAAATAGATAAGAGCATAAATTATACAACTTAGACAAATCGATGTATGGTTTGAAACAATCCCCTCAGGCATGGTACAACAAACTAGTTGATAACCTCATGAACACAAACTTTAAATATTTTGAGTTTGAAGATTCAACTCTTTTCATCAAAATAATTGTATTTATGGTGGTATATGTTGATGATTTGCTCATCATAAGGAACAATGAATAGTACAATGCAAAATTTAAATCAAATTTGATGAAAAGCTTTGAAATGGCTGATTTGGGTTTTCTTTATTACTATTTAGGTACTGAATTAATTCAAAAACCAAAATATTTATTCATCACTCAACAAAAGTATATTGGTGACATTATGATCAAGTTTTAAATGGAATATTTAAAGCCTCTCAACATGCCCATAGAACATAATCTCAAATAAACATCTAATGATTCAATATATTTTCTAGATGCCACTAAATACAAACAACTCATTGGAAGTCTGATTTATGTGACCACAACTCAACCAGATATATTATTTGCAATTAGTGTCCTCTCAATATTCATGAAAAAACCCAAGGACAATCATTAGGTAGCAATAAAAAGGGCCCTCAAATATCTCAAAGAACAAAGAATTTTGGGCTCAAATACTCTAGGGTAGGAAACTTCAAATTGGTCGGGTATTTAGATTCTAACTACACTGGTGATCATGAAGATGGAAAGTCTAACTTGGGTTTTTTGATGAATTTGGTAACAACAGTTGTCAATTGGAAATCCAAGAAATAATAAGTGCCAACAATTTCTTTAGATAATTAGTATATATAGCCACTTTAGAGGTAACTATATAGATCTTGTGGCTCAGAAGGGTTCTTTAAGATTTACAGGAACAATAAGTTTCATCAACACCTATCATGATTTAAAAAACTTATACAATCTAAATGGAAAATAATCCACTCTTTCATGACCAAACCAATCATTTAAATACCAAATTTCATCTGCTTTAGCACTATGTGAAAGATGGTAGTGTGAAGTTACAAAATTACTTGACGCTAGAGTAACTAGTAGACATCCTGACAAACGTTTTTGGATGAGAAAATTTTGAAAAGTTCAGAGGAATGCTTGGTTTGAAAAAGACCTTTGCAAATTAAGGGAGGATGTAATAATATTATACATAATTATTATTAATCCTACGTGTCTATCATAGGTGTCTTGATTTTATCTTGTAGTGTGTAGTTTCACATTTACTTTCCTCTTATAGTGTGTAGCTCAAGAGTCCCATGGGTAGTTGAAAGGACTTAGTGATAGATGAAGTGATAAGTCATTATTTATCTTATTTATTTTAATGATTTCTCATTTATAAATTGAATTGTGAGATATAATTTCATTGTCATTCCTTCAATATTATTTTTAGTTTTTCATGCCCCACACCTTGGGTGGATAACACAAATGTAAGTTGCGGTGTATATGTAGCAATATTAGCAATAGTAATGGTCTAGAAGCATGTGGTTAGGTTGGGAATTTGAAAGGGTTGATTGATATCGTAAAATGGATCATAGTGTTCCTTATGTGTACTATCTTGAGCTAGTATTTTTGGTTTATTTATTTCTACATATAACATTTATTTGATCATTTTTTATTTGTGTTAGAATATTTGATTTATTTTATTTCACTAATGTCATCAAATTTACCTACAATATTTTTTGTCATGATAATTTTTAGATTCCATATCCATAATAAACCCATCAAAGGGATACATAGTATATATTATGGTAACCTTAATTGGAGTAGGAGTAATTAATATTATTAATAAATCCCTTTAATGTTTTGTGTCAATAATAATAAACTCCTATTGGAGGTTACAATAGGCTAGAGATTGATCATTGTTAATTTTAACCTTATTAATGTATAAACATTATTACAGGTTTTGCATAATAAATTAAAACAACCTATAATGATTAAAATCATGGCTTGGGTAAAAAAACTATGTTCATCTATTATAGAAATGTGTAATTTCTAATATTAATGAAAATCATAAATCAAGTCTAAAAATGAAACCCTAAGGTAAAGATCTGTAAACCCTAGAAGGAATGATGAGACCCTAAAGGAAACATAAGGTTTAGCAATGTTCAAGAAATATAAAGGTTTAAAAATATGTTTTACCCTATTTGGGATTAACATTAACCATGAATAAGATATAAACTACGTGTATTTTAGATTGTAGAGAATATGTTAATAAACATAAATATTAATGTAAAGGACTAGTTATGGTTTAAAAATTTGCACTAGATAAATATGGAAAATATAACAAAGGAATGAGATGATTATAATATTGTTAGAAGGAAACAATGAAGGGATGAAATTATGTTGTAGGCTCTTAAGATTAGGATTTGGAGTTTCATGCTCATTAGGATGGTACCATCAGGTTCAAGTTACTATTGTTAGTCACTATATTATGAGTCTAGACGTTTTATCTATGTGAATATTAAACTTATACATAAGCACAACCCAATGAAAATTATTCTATTACTACTATGTGAGCAATCCTAAATTTTGATATGCACATAATATC
Source organism: Torreya grandis (assembly GCA_037957365.1). Taxonomy (NCBI): domain Eukaryota; kingdom Viridiplantae; phylum Streptophyta; class Pinopsida; order Cupressales; family Taxaceae; genus Torreya; species Torreya grandis. Next base: position 1,846,076 of record JARHVA010002236.1, read on the forward strand.
CATAAATTTGTCTCCCTCACTTGTAGCCCTAGGTCCACATACAATGATATAATGAGTCTTGCAAATGGGGAAGAAAAGCATGTTGAGATAACACAAACCACTCTAAATTGAATGGTTGATCAGTACCTACATATCCAATACTTTGCAAAGTAAAGTCACATCACAATTACTCATCCCTGTTAGGTGAATGTGTGTAATTAGTGATCCTTGAATATATGCAACCTATGATCTAGATTTTGACACTTGTAAAATGAAAATTTGGGATTCAATTTGAGGTGATTCTTGTAACTTATTTTAAAATTGGGAAGAATATGGTAGTCCCTTTGGATGTGCATTATTGTAAAAATGTAATACAAATGGGAGGTAGATGATAAAAAATCCTAGACTAATTTCATATTTATATGAGATTATTTGGGTAATTCATCATACCATTGACACACTAGGTGGATGGACTGACCTATATGACTTATTTTATTTTTAAATATGACCATTGTTTGGAGAAGGATGGAACTGTCAGAGTTAGGAGGTACCATCAAATGGTATGTTCCAAGTCTAAATTTAATGTCTAACAAACAAGAATACTTATTTAATGATATTGAGACATTTGAATGTGAAAGTTTACTAATTTTTAAAAGACTAGGGTAGTTCCTTTAAGTGATTGATAGAAAATTATAAGGATTAGACATATAAATACCATGTGGATGTGAGATAATGGAAAATTAAAGACATTATGTATGAAAAAGTCATATAGGGTGAAGGTATGTCAAATTGACATTTTCAAGTGTTTATTACCAAATTTTAGTATCTACATTATCACCATATCCATCCCATTTCGACATTATGGGGGGATGGGTGTAAAATTATTCCTTAGGTTCTTTATACCATCTTTTTTGAGATCATTATTTATTCTGAGTGATCTTTGTAAAGAGCCATAGTTCCTTATTTGACTTGGTAGTTACATCAATTAGATATTCATGTATTCCAACAAGATGGATTGACATATATAAGGACACTTAACATTACACTAGATTTTATTCATATTTGTGGATGAGTACCTCATAAAGCCTTGTTTTCAAGACCTATTATAGAGGTTTCTAATCCTCATGTTTATTTCATTAATCCTCCCTAAATTTCAATTAAGGGTGAGGGAGAGGGGTTAGGGTTTTTTTTTTGTAATATTTCATATGCACATTTAGTTAGCTAACTTAGGTTTATTATTGAAGCCTATAATTTAAAATGTTTATTTTTGGCTTAGAATAATTTATTATTGTGAAAGTAATGCCATCCAAAATTATCCATTATTATAGGCCAAAAATATATTCATATTCTTACTGGGCATCATCACAGATATTTTTGATGTCACTCTCATAGTGGTACCTCATACCAGTGCATGACCCCTCCTGGGAAGTAGTGAGGGTGGTAGCCTCCACCTCCTTCCCCTACTAGGAAGGATGGTTGGGATGCTCCTCCTCCTTCTCTATGCTTGGATACTTGGGGGATGTCACCTGGAGGCCTATTGGACATGCCGGGCAAGTTCCCTAGGCTTTATTTGGCCATTTTACCCACTCAAATATAGGAGGAAGAAGATGATAGGGACACTACTCAAGTTGATTGTTGGGATCCTATTCCAGATGGAAATGACTTGCCAAGCTTGGGCTGGGGTTTTGATGATATGGATCCTCCATCTTTTGGCCTTGCTCTTGCTAATTAAAGTTATTTTTTATTATGACATTATGACTTGCTCCTAGGCTTTGCCTAGTGTGGCTACGTGGCATCCTCTCCTATAACCTATATTTTTTTGTGAATTATTTTTATATTTATGTTAAGTTAATATATAGATATATTTCATTAGAAAAGAAAATTATCCATGATTATAGGCCAACAATATGCATATTCTTATGTCCAATAGGACAAGATAAACAAGTGTTGAATTTGATATATATTTTCATCTCCTTATTTTTATCAAACATGACATTGAGTGAATAAATCATTTAATGTATTATTATGCATTCTTCTCTTCCCTTCTCACCTCTCTCTTGCATGAGTTATGCCCTAGTTCTCATTTGATCATCGATAAATTAAATTCCAATTGTTAGAAAGATTTAATTGGAAATACATTGAGAAAATAAAGATGTTTAATTTTGTAGGCATCCCATTCATCTTTGTAAGATCCTCTAGTATCTTATGGTAATTGGTCCTTTAATGGTCCAAGAATAATATTTCCTACTGGCTTACATTAACCTTTATCACTGGAAGCTAAAATCCACATTTACAAGTTAACATCTTTGTGGCCACTCATGTTTATTATTCTTCTTGTTGGATTCTATATAGGGTAGCTTACTATAGGTTTTAGAAAAAAAATTAAAAGATTTCTTGTTGGATTATACTATGTAGAGTTTTTCAAAAAATATGTAGGGGATATTTTTTTGGCTTCCTCAATAAAAAGAAGGAATGGGCATTATCAATATCCATAGGAGGAGTATTTCATTATATGTTAAGTGGGTGGTAGGATATTGATGGGTCTGAGGCATGAAATATAATTTTCATACACAAATTCTCTTTTAGCTCCCCATATGGGAAGAAGGTTTGGATTGTGATAGGGGTTTTTAGACTGATTACCACCACTACCCATGTTAAAATTGTAAGGTTTTTGTTTCTTATAGAATCAAGAAAACATTCAGTTTTTTCTAGACATTTCTTAAATGGGTTGGGGATCAATTCAAAAATAGTCCATATTTCAATAACCATAGAATTTGGTGGTCTTCCATCATTAGTAGTCATAATTGGTTTTGGGAGGAAACCATTAGACTAAGGATCTAAAGCTATTTGAAAAGGGATCTAAGACAATTTATCACCTTCTTAATATTGGAATCATTTCCTTAAATTATAATAAAGAAATTCAAGAACATTGCTTCATACTTTCCCTCCATCCTTTAAATTTAGGAGCTTATGAAGGATTTTATGTTACATAAGATCCGTCTACAGTCACTGGTCTCCTAATGAAAATAATGACGGTGGAATTTTGAAACACCCTTCAAAAAGTATTCATGTAACTTATTACATAGAATCATTTCCCCTTTTTATTAACTCTCTCGAGTTTAATAATTTGTTGGGGCTAATTTTTTCACCTAGGACTTAGATTATTTGCCTCAATCACATTTAGGTGGCTAATTTTGAGTCAAATCTTGCACACTTTTTATGGTGTTTAATTTGTTATATTTTTTTCTTAAAAAAGGGATTCATCATGTGGGAATTTCTCACCTTAGATGCCCCACCTGTAATAAGCTAAATAATATTATGAATCTTTTTTGGACAAACCCTTTTACCCAGTTGCTTAGAAATGGATACACATTCTCTTCTCTCACCTTCATTAGAAACCCATTTCCTAGAATATTTATATGATTTAAGAATACACAGAATGGTTTAGATATATTACATGTATTTAAAATTTCTTCAAAATTACTAGTGTTTTTCAGCTCTTGAAATTTATGAAGTGTGCTATATTTAATAGTGAGTGTTTATCTCACCAATTATATCTTAATAAAAATCTATAGGTTCTCACCTTTATTTTTATTCAAACCCAAGTTCAAGAAAAAAAAGTTTCCCTCAAGTTTCAACACTCATAGGATCATCTCAAGAATTGGGGGAGTGCATCATACCATGAATCAAGTTCCACTTAAGTCTTGCTTTAAAGTAATCTGGTGCATTCGTGATAGTAGAGCTACTTTTATAGTTAACCATTTTTTTGGGGTTTTTCATAACCTCTGATCTACGAAGTAGGTGGAATTATTATATTACTCATAAAAAACTTCTATTATTATTACACCTTATTGATAATCTTTAAAACCAAAATTTGTGAATACTAATTTTTTGATTACTCCACCTAAATAAATTGATTTTTATTTGTTTCATTATCATCAAACATAATATATGAAATAGTTAAGAGACTTACATCCCTCTTGGTGGAACCTTATACTTAGAAACTCGCTTACAAGAAGATGACCTGCTCCCTTCTCTTGATGTTACTTCTTATGCTAAACTAAAATCTCATTTTTGACAATACCATAGTTTTAACTGTAAAACTTTTTTGTATCGAGAGACTGCCATTTCATAGGTCGTGAATACCTAATCAGTATTCTTTTTTCTCTCCTTTTTCTTTTTTCAAACCAGCAATTATATTTTATTTTTATCTCTCTTGTTTTACTTAGTAAATATTCATATACCTTTCCATTTAATTTTAAAAAAATAAAATAAAAAATGGGTACGGCTGGCCAAAACACAGTCAACAACGTAACTGGGTATCTTAGCAGTTGTCTTTTCAGATCTTATATATTACTACACCATACATATATTTCAGAATGTTATGTAAGGCAATTTATTGTGTCTAAAATGTTGGTCACAATCCGTATTTGTGAACCATTTGTTAAACAAAATATTGAGATGGAGAAAGTATCCATGAATTATAGAAGAATAATTATGTATCAAGCAAGCATAGAAATGTATGTTTTCCTTGTAACTTTTGCCTTTACACGTGCATTAGAGAAGAAAAATGCAATCCTCAATATTAAGATGGAGTGTGGAGTCTGTTTGCGTTTTCTCTTAATTTTTTAAATGTATGCTCACTCTCTATATTTTAATAGCCCTTAAAGGAAGAATTTTTAATTACAACCTTTAACATTATATATATATATATATATATATATATATATATATATATATATATATATATATATCAATTTTTTTAAAATAATTTTAAATTTTTTAAATTTTGTTAATTTAAATATTTCTTTCATATAAATTAAAGTGATATATTATCTTTTGAAGATTAATTTGTTATATAAATTAATTAATTTATTCTTATAAATGTTTATATTAATTATTATAAATTTTTTCTAGATATAATTATATAAAATTAATAATAATTTTATTTTTTCTCAAAATTTTGAAAATGATTTTAAAGTTTAAATTTTATTAACTTAATTATTTATTTCATATTAATTAGAGTAATATATTATTTCTTTAAAATTAATTTATTCCATAAATTAATTTATTTATTACCATGAATATTTATTTTAACTTTATAATATTGATTATTGTGAAAGTGTAGAAATAATTAAATCTTACTTTTCAAATCTATTTACAAGATTCATCATAAGGGAAAGGTTTTGATCATAAGACACACACAATATTTCTAGCAAAAAATTATCACTTGAAAATAAAATATTGTTTCTCTATATCACTTTTAATACTTCATCACAATTGTAAAGAAAATTATACATACACTAAATTTAAACATAAAATGTTGGAAAATATAATTAAGTGTACTCATTACAATATAAAAAATTGTGTGGTCTTCATAACTATTCAATTTACCAATTAAATAAATAGACAATCATATTAAAAACGTACCTGAAAAGCTAACAACCTTAAATGAAAATAAGAGATAAGATACAAAATAAACTTGTAAAATAATTCTTTAATAACTTTGTACAGTCCTATACATTGCTTAGATTCTCTCATAAACTTAAATAGTTTTTTTTTATATGTATTATTTTTATAAGATTTATGAGCTCTACATACAATTAGTACAAACAAATATAAAATATCCATTTAAAAATAACCTCTAACTTCATAATGTTTAAATATTTAATTGATGAAAAATACAATGAAAATATAAACATTTAAAAACTTTAGATTTTCATTAATTCAAAACATTACATTAATTGGACAATGTACACCATATATACCTTACATACTTATTTTCAAATACTAAACATGAAAACATAACTCCTCCCAACTGCAATCTACTACTCTCTACATCATCTCACTTCTTTAAATTGATTTATCTGACTAATCTGAATATTCCTCTGCCATCTCTGGTTTCGTGGGGTATCTCTTTAGCTTTTCTGATCTCAAACAAATGCACAAGAGTTTAACGGCTTTTAGTTTCCATAACTTTCCGGATTAAATACCAAATCGTTTACGACAACTCCTTCCACATGTCACAAAAACAAAGATAATCACATGTAACTATCTTAAGAAAATGTAAGGCCTCCACACAATCAGAAACTCGATATGTAGGGTGAACAATAAAGCTCCAAGTACCTCCAGAAATCTTTGCTACTCATGTTCTTTTGCACTGAAGATTCAAATTGCAAAGTACCCGATGCTCAAGTGTCATTCCAAACTGAATGATAGATGTCAAAACTCTTTTTACATTAGCGTGTTTCTAACTTTCTCCATATGATCTAAAACTTAAGCATAGATCTTGATATTTATATCTATTATCTCACAAAATCTCTCCTACCAGTTTGTCACTGCGTTGAATCTCACAAAATCTTTCCTACCAGTTTGTCACTGCTTTGAAGAATCATCCTAACAAATGTCACAAATGTCTGTGACATAAGAGTCAACATAGATTGATAGAAGCGTACAAAATATCTCTTTCACTATTACCCGGCAAAGAAATATTTTGACAAAATTATCCTCAAAGGTTCACAAACTTACGTAAACAAGACCATGGACACAATACAAAACAAAAACCTAATCTAACATGATTGATACAAGATTTCCCTTTAAGTTGGATGCTCTTGCATAAAAAATCCCTTAGAAAGTTTACATCTCACAGAGTTAAAGCCCTGAAGTTTCTAGCTGTAAATCTTAAATCAAAAACATTAACACTATGATCTTTTAAAGGAAAAAAAAATCCAGCCCCCTCTCGCACATATACACACACCACGAAAGCCTCAAACATTTAACATATTAAATTTTCGAAGTTGGTTTTGCCAAACAGGAGGGATTTTCATCTCCTGCCATCACAATCACAACTCTGTCATCAAAAATATGTGAACTAATGTTCTTAGCCTGCCCAGAAACCCCAACTGATCTATTGCTCTCCTCATTCAAATTATAGCGAGAAGGCTGGGGTGAGTAAGAATATACAGCTAGAATTACCACAGCAATTGTTATTAGAACTAAAATGGCAGCGACTCCAGCTAACAAATACAGAGCCGGAAACTGATCAGCTGAAGCCATTTTCATTAATTGGAATAAAGGCTCTCCATGGATCCTTACAAATACCACTTTGTCCTCACAGGATTTTTATCCCATTGGCCTGTTAAAAAGGAAGAACTTAATGGTTCTTATTATTTACCACTTTCATGTCATGGGAAGAGTGGAACCAATTTAAGTTGGTGTTACAGTAATAGAGAGAATTCTTTTTTAATTAAATAAGAGGGGGGAAAATTGTATCTTGTTAAAGGGTGATGTCATGGATTCCTAAATGGTTATTTAGATGACTGTTTGCGTTGACTTGTATTTTTTAAATTTAAATTTATTTTTATGGAGTCTAATTCCATTGGCTTAAATTGTTGGGACTGGAATCTTACCAAAGCTAAGTTGTTTGTGAGTTCAGATATGTATTTTTTCATCTATATTTTCAGAGATGAGGTTCGATTTCACGGAACACTTTATATTCTATGTATATTGCATGTTTTTAAATTGTTTTCATAGACTTTATTTATGTTAATTGGGAGAGAGTCAATAAAAATATATATAATTAAATATGAGTAACAGTATAGATGAAGGTGGAAACGGATCATTTTAAAGATATTAAATAATGAAAGAAATAGGTTCGAGGGTGCATTAGAGGCTGCCGATTTATTTTTATTAGTTTCTAGATGAAATCAAAGAAATTTGGGTTCTTCAATCAAAAGGTGATGGCACATAATATTTTATTAATTTATTATTAAATATATCTCATTTAAAAAATAAAATGAAAATTAATTGTAATTAATTTATACGTTCTTTTAATATACTAAGAAATTAATATATAATAAAAGTAAATAATCTTGATTATTTTAAAATATGAATAAAAATAAGTTTAAGAATAAGGGGTCTTATTATTTTACAAGTATGAGCATAAAGTAGGTTTATGAATAAGGAGTCTCATTATTTTTTTAAATATGAATATAATAAAGTTCCGATTTGGGTTGAATTCAAAGTTTTCTCATTCCCATACTGGCACTTTATTCATCAGATAGTGTCTTTCATAGGTTGTGTGATTTGTCATGAACAAAACCGGTTCTACTCTGCTAGACCACAAAACAGGGTCTATGTAGAAGTAGACCTATCTCAGGACCTCAAGGAGTGTGTGGAAATCCAAGTCAGGGATGTGAGGCTCTCTCAGCGAGTCCTCTATATCAACTTCCTAATACATGTTTTCAATGTCAAGCCACATATCACAAGTTACGGGATTGTCTCCTTAAGTTGACTCACAATAATTCGTCCAACCGCTTATCCTTGCCACCCAAGTCTTCTTTTGAGGCTAGCAAAAAATTACTTGAAGATAGGTGGATAATGGTAGGGAAGAAGAATTCGCACCCCAAAGCAACTAACACAATTGTTTCCCCCAAAGGCAACAAGCCGTCCTTGAGCATATGCCTATAGGAGCAGGCTCTTGTTTAAAAAGAGCTCACATCAGTTGAAGCCCCAAAATTGGTTGAAAAGCCCATAGTGTTTAACATCCCTCTGGATGCTAACGTCTTGTCCCAATGTATTGAGGCCTTTGTGCCTAGCTCTCCCAAATTTTCACACTCATAGGTCACCACTCTTCCACTTCTTTCTCGATGGGATTTGCCCAAATGCTCTCATAGCCCTCCTCAGAGGAATGATGAAGTGGAGGAAGGAGAGCTTTTGAGGAAGCAATATGAATTCGTAAGTACTAACAGTGAGCACTTTCTACAGAACTGGTATGATGCCCTTGAAGGATTGGATTCAGAGGACATGTTCCTTGACTCTCATCAACTATGAATTGCTTTTCATGGAATGTTCAGGGTCTCACAAACCCAAAACACAATTCAGAAGAAAGTTTCCCAAGATGGACATTCTGTGCTTGCAAGAAGTCAAGGTGGTGGATTTTTTACTGATGACTTTTAGTAATTCTATCTGGCATAAAAGTATCATTTTGCATATTCATCATGCTGTGGGACATGGAGGGGTGATCACATTCATTTCTCCAGGGTGGCAACCACACTTAGTGTAATTTGGCATGGACCCCACCAACTAGTTAGTATGGGCTCTTTTTAACATTGAAAGCCATTATTTAGGCTTTATTAATATCTACACCTCAAATGATGCTTTAGAGCATACCTATTTATGGCAATGGATAATGAATGATCTCCTTGATGGTCATTGGGTGTTATGTGGTGACATTAATATGGTGGCAGCTCTTGAGGATAAAATGAGCTACTTGCCCATGAGGTGGGCAATTGGTGAAAGGGAGGCATGGTTCTATATGTGTACTAAATGGGGCCTTTATGCTCCTAATACTTTACAACAACTTATAGATGTAGTTTGGTACACCTGGAGTAATTTTAGGGAAGGCCCCACTCAAATTTTGAAGCATTTTGATAGGGTAATGATGTTCACCCAACCATACTTCTCTTTTGATAATGGCTTCTTCCCTCCGATATAGGCACTAATAGATTTTGGGATTTCTAACCACTTCCCCATTTGGTTTTGCATGACTTGGAATTTCATGAAGCCCAAGGTCCACACAATGCAATTTGTTCTTAACACCTCTATGCTCAAACATGGGCCCATGGTGGCTCATATTAAAAGAGTCTAGAATTTAGACCCACATCCTTCCCAAGAATATGGTTGGATTCTATAGTGAGATGATGCAATCCGAAGGACTACCCACTTTCTGTGGATCTATGACCGCTATCTCACCAAAAATTTGAAGACACTTCTATTGTGCTACTTCCTTAGAGCTGGGCCATGTGGCCCTAGCTCTGAAAAATATCCCTTTAATGAGATCTTATAGGTGAGAGTTTCTTCCTTAAGGCACTGCATCCAAATTGTAGATAACTAAAATATGTGAGGAGCCCAATTCAAAGCCAAGTTTCATTGATTGAAGATTAGGGGCAAAGCTTCTAAAGAATTCATTCAAATTTTATGAGCCAAAAACTCAAAGCAACAAATTCAAGTTATAACCGAGGTAGGGTATACTTTAAGAAACCCCTCCTTTAGAAAAGGTGTAAAAAATTGGCGAAATGTGTAAAACACCTGACAATTTTTTTTTTTTTTTTTTTGTGGCGAAAAAAATAGTTTCCAAAGAAAAACTAATAATCTCCATTGGTGAATCATTCATAATCTCTCAAACAATGTGTAAAATCTGGGTGAATTGTGTTATTTTAAAACCACAAAAAAATTATACATTGGTGAACAAAAAATAATAATCATAGTAAAATTTTAATTAATTGGGCACTGGGAATGGGGTGGGATCAGCTTGTGGCACTTTGCGAGAGATATTTTCATACTATTCTATCACGCATACATCCCTTCATGCAGCCTTCATACCTCCTATGATGTCTCCTTGAAATCTTGAAACCCTAAAATATGGCTAAGTTTGAAACCCTGAAACCCTGGAATCTGACTAACTCTGAAATATGATAGGATCCACCAAAACCTAGAATTTGCATTATAGCTCCTAGCGATCCAAAAGCCCTCTCAAACACCTTGAAAGTATATAAATAAAATATAACTTAAAGTATAAGAAACTAGATGTCCATTATAAATGTAAACTTATACTTACATGTTTATTTTATTTCTATACTGTTCGCTTCAGAAAAACAAAGGGTTATTGAATGTCTCATTGTTATTTCCTTCAATTCAGATTTATACATATTACAAATGAAAGTGTGTTGGCAAAACGAGCTGACTCCTCCACTTCCCATAACGTGAAACCTGGTGAACATTCCACATTAAGCGCTACCTGGTTGGCTGCGTGAAAGGCGAATACTGCCAGGCAAAAACTCAAACGAAACATTTGCCTTGGCGATTACAAAGCTAGGCAATCACGAAACCCAAGAAAGCTTGGCGACCAGGAAACCATGGAATGGCATAGAAATTGCCAAAAAACACATTGACAAAATGTAAAATTTGCCAAAGTACGAATATTTGCCACTAAAATATTCCCTGAACTGAGGTTGGTAATAGACTCTCAAAAACTCCATAGATAGTGCAAGCATTTGTTCACCATTATGAATAAATGTTCATAGATCAAGCCTTCTCAGCTGAAGATGAAACTGCCCTTCAACAATGTCTTCCAATTATGCCTTGCAAACTCACTCCCACTCAACAAGTGTTTTGTGATAGGAAACTCACTATAGATGATTTATGTGGAGTAGTGACATAAATGGCTAATGACAAAGCCCCTAACATTGATGGTTTTTATTGTGAATTCTACAAAACCCTTTGGGATCTTGTGGGTAAAAAATTGCTTAAGGTCTAATAGGAAGCATTTCACTCACACTCGCTAGGAAAAAATATAAATAAAGGAAATATCAAATTCATACCTAATCAAGGAGACTCAGAGTTGATCTACAATTGACAGCCCATCACCTTCCTTAATGTCTCCTATAAAATCATAGCTAAGGTGTTGGCGATATGGCTATGCAATATGCTACCTCTCATTGTGCATCTTGAATAAACAAGTTTCATCTTGAAAAACATCATTGTCATTGGAGAAGGTATGGACTAGGCCAGATGATCCAAACAACAAGCCTTGTTCATCAAAATTGACTTTGAAAAAGCTTATGATTGCATTGAATGGCCTTTTATCCTAGCCATGTTTCATGCTTTAGGCTTCAGACCTAATTTCATTTACACTATTCAAATGCTTTTCATAGATTCCTCAGTTGTTCTCTCGATTAATGGAGTCACCTCTAAGTAATTTTATGTGCTCACTATTGAGGGTTTTGGATACCTTCTTAGTAAAGCCTAATGTATCGATCTTGTTAAGGGAATTTATCTCCCACCCAATGCAACTAACCCTCATGAGGACATGCAATTGCTTAATGGCCACTTTGCTAGAGATTCCTTCCTTACCCTAATTGAAGATGAAACCAACATGGACAATTCCCTTCAGTGTCTTGACAACTTCTACCTAGCCTCTAGCTCCAACATCCAATGGTAGAAAACTCATTGTTACAGATAGTCATATCTTCTTCCACCTCTGTGGGTAGCTAAATTTGGTTGGAAGTGGATCCAACATGACAAAATTTTTAAATTTCTTGGCATCCCCTTTGATTTCGATGCTTCACCACCTTTGTTATGGTAGTATGTTGTTGACAGAGTTGCTAAGAAGCTAGATTACTAAATGACCAAGTCTCTTTCGTTACAGGGAAATTCCAAATCTACTCAAAGATTCTTGCATCCACCCATGTGTATTACTCATCATGCTAGGTTCATTCAAAAAAATATTATCAGAAGTTGGATAAACTTCTCAAATATTTCCTTTGGGCTAATTGTCCCCAAGGTAAAGGTTTCCACAAGGTGCCCTGGGAATATATCTGCCTCCCACGTGAATTTGGAGGGATGGGACTTATCGACATAGCTAGGCAAGGATCCACCTTATGTGTCAAATGGGTTGTAAGGGATATTGAGGGCCCAAAAGCATGGAAGGTGTTATGCAAATGCTATATCTCCTTAGGCTTGTCTAAGGGTAAGAAAACCTAGAAAGAGATTGGCTTCCTCAATTTACTCTTCATCCAGTCTCTCATCCAGATCACTGGGTCCTTCATGGCCAAAAACATCTAGAAATCTTGGGAAATGATCAAGCCATGGCTCCTCTAGAATGGCTCTAGTTTTTGCAATGGGATTTTTGCCAATCTCCACTCTCTTTGGTGGTCTCCCATATTTTCTCAAAATGGGGTTCCTTTGGTAGAGGTTCCTTGAATCAATGCCTTCAAGCTCTACCATAAAGGAATCTACTCTATCCAAGATATATTCTGGAGACAATCTCACACTTGGCTACCCTAGGAGGATGTGAAAGCTAAATTTAGGCTAGCCAATGCAAAGAATCTTACCAAGAAATCATTAATGTTGTTCTTGCCTCCATGTTCCATAAAATCTTGATCAAATTTGATAGAATATGGTGAATAGACTGGAAATGGCATGTTGATACCCCCTTTTGCAATTACACTACCCGACTTGACTATAATTGGCTCACCCCACATTTGCCCATGGTTGACAAGCTTAACAATAGTTGGGGGTTACACTCATCTATAAAAAATGTGGAGTTTTCACTTCAACACTATTTGGGGGGCTTGTGTGGAGCCCAAGCTTACCCATTTTTCTTGGTGTATATTACACCAAGGCTTACCTATTGGTAGAAGGCTCATCTAACTTGGAGTCTAATTGCCTACTTGTCCCTTCTATGGTCATCTTGAGATACTTTTTCATCTCTTCTGGTACTATCCCAAAGCTCAAAGGGTCTGGTCTTGGATCCATGTTCTCTTTAGGGCCTTCCATCCTAATTTTTTCCTTTGGCAGCACATCTTTCTGGGAGATAAGCCTACGATGCCCATCAAAGTTGCATAAGTCTTGCATACTTTCAAAGTGGATAATCTATTTTGTATTCCAAAAAAAAAAGTGTTTAATCATGTCTCTTCTGATTGTAATATTTTTGCTTTGCACAAATATTCTATTATCTCTAATGTTCTTTTGCAAGTACAAGCCCAAGCCAATAAAGTGGTCATGGAGCTTGGATATCTTCAAGACCTCTTGTCTCACTGGGGAGATTCTCCTTGTGCTATGGCTCGAGTTACACCTTCTCTATCCAAGGATCCTAGAATGGATAATAGAGTGCCTCGAATGCCTTGTGTTGGGCATCATTGTAGCCATTCCAAGCACCACTCTCATAGTGGTACCCTATACTAGTGAATTTCACCTTATAGGTAGCAATGAGGGTGGAAATCGCCACCTCTTTCCCCCATTGGGTAGGATGGCTGGGGCACTCCTCCTCCTCCATACCCAAATGCTTGGGGAATGCCACCTGTAGGTTGGGCAGACGTGTTGAACAAGTTTCCTAGGCTCTTGATAGCTATCTCACTCAGTCAGACTCAAGTAGATGATGAAACAGACATGGGTTAGGCTACTAGTTGGGAGCCTATTCTAGATGGCAATGACTTGCCAAGTTTGGGCTGGGGTCTAGATGATATGGATCTTCTACCTTCAGACCTTGCTCTTGTTGCTTGATGGTTTTAGCTTACGAATTTTATTTTTTGTGAATATCTTCTAGGTGTTGCCTAGATTTGATACTTTGCTCCTAGGCTATGCTTAGTGTCGTGGTGTGCTCTCATACCGCCTAATTTTTTTGTGAATTATTTATATAATTTTATTTTATATATATATAAACTTAGATTTAATATGTATAAATTTGAAAACTTAATTATTGATGTCTAAAATTGGAATATATGGAAACATTTTAATGTGTGTGTGTGTGTGTGTGTGTGTAGACACACACACACATATGAATATTTGAATGTTTAATTTTTAATTTTTTTTTCAAAATTAGAAAGTGAAAAGGGGAAAAAGTTAACATTTTTAAAAATAGAAATCATCATTTTTTAATGGAAAGCATGGAAATTTAGAAATGTTTAATTTTTTTTAACATTTTTTAAATAGGAAAGAAAAATGATTTAATTTTTAATTTTTTAATATTAAAAATTTAGTAGTTTTTCAAAATTGTAAATTTTTTTTTTAATTTTTAAATTAGAAAAAATAATAGAAAGGCCATTACTTTTATCAATACACAATAGATATTTTTATATCATAATGTTATAGAAATTAATTGAACATATATACAAGATTTGGGTGTTAGAGTAGTAAGTTGTATAAAGTATGAGATCAATTTTTATTTCTTTCACAATATATGAACAAAGCTTTGTTTGTAATTATATAAGATTTTTTTCTTACTATATGAAATATTAGATATTAGGTGATAATGGAAAAGTATGTCTCCTTGTTATATTATTTAACATTCAATAATTTAATCATGATTCAATATTTTGATTATTTATTATGTATTAAATTATTAAAATTAGGATAAGTTATGAATTAAGTTTTTAATCCTTAAATTTTATAGGTTTGTATAGATATGAATCAACCTGAATAATAAAATAAAAAATGTTTATAAATTAAAAATAAATCATAATTGATATGAAACATTAAGACTTTCTAGGAGGTCATTTATATTGTATTACTTTGACTCAAATGTATTTAATTATATAATTTTCCCCACATTCAATTATAATTATATTTTGATAATATTTTCAAAAACTTCAATAAGTTTATTTCTTTATAATCCATTCATTACGGAGCTCACCAAATCTTTGCATTTATACATGTGATACTCTTTCATAGTACATCAAATTATGTGATATGATTTGGTGATTTAACTGTGTAGTTTGAAGTCAATCGATAATGACCCATATTTTACTAGTAGTGGTTTAGTACAAGAACACATATCTAATGATAATTAATTATCTAATTAACACTAATTTCATTTAGGTGATACTCTTATGGATGAAGCATTAGGAGGATGTCACCCATCCTAGTACTATGCCAACTCAAATGTGCTTAAATATGAAGTTTTCCCCATAAGTTATGATTTAAGATAGATAAATTTATTATTTTAAGGTAATGAATCCCAATATTTACTATAATATATTTACAATCAAATAATTCCTAAAATAGGGGTTCCAAATAAACTATAACTGTGTGTGTGTGTGTGTGTGTGTGTGTGTGTGTGTGTGTGTGTGTGTGTGTGTGTGTGTGAAAACCTTATTTTTTTTCTTTTCCAGGTCTATCTTCTTTTGCATCTGTATTTTCAATTATTGGTCATGTCATGTTTTGAGGTAATAGGAAATGCATTTGGAGAGTTCCTAATGACTGACTCTTATACAATGTTATTTTCTCATACCAAATTTACCTGAATCCTTGTCAGCTTAGATATTTCTAAGAATCTTCTTACAAATATTGAGCTAAAAGTGAAGGATTGCTCTTGGACTCAATCTTTCAATTATAAGAGTTTACCTTTCTATTATCATAGCTGCTTTGAAATATGTCATTTGGATACAA
Source organism: Torreya grandis (assembly GCA_037957365.1). Classification (NCBI taxonomy): domain Eukaryota; kingdom Viridiplantae; phylum Streptophyta; class Pinopsida; order Cupressales; family Taxaceae; genus Torreya; species Torreya grandis. The sequence goes on from JARHVA010002236.1 coordinate 1,862,003, forward strand.
TCTACCACAGTTCTAAATGAAAAATGGAAACTTCCTCATGGAAGGATGCCTAAATTGATTTTCTTATAGTAAAAGGAGCTACTATTAGTGACACTCAATCTTGTTTTAAGGTAGAGTCTGATCCAAAATTTATTAGCCCTGATCTAAATGAACCAAAAATCATGAAGACAAATTTTACTTCTAGGGATTGAGATTGTACCTTGGAGAGGAAATTTTATGGATTAAATGCATTTTAGTAATTAAGGTTTATCCCAAGAAATGCAAAACCTATTTCAAACTTTTTTTCCACCCCATTAATGAGTTGAAAATAGTTAATTCATTTTTTTTAGAAGATTGTGAAGATAAGGAAAATTACACTATAGTGAGCAAGAACAAAAAAGGACCTAAAATAAAGACACTCATACCATCCATCATGACTCTTCGATCCCAAAAATAGGATGGTGGAGGAAGGTCTTATTATTTTTATGGTTTCAAGGTAGTGGTATTGTGGTTGGTTGTAACCTATTTACTCATTATTCCTAGTAGGTTGGTAAAAATAAGGTAGAAGTTGGTTCATAGACCATTAATTGATAGTTATTTGGATGGTTTTCTACTAGTTCATTGATTATTCCTAGAAGGTAAGTTGATGTAATGTTGAGGGATAGTATGAATGTTAGATGTGGCCAAGTGCACAGAGTTTGGGGATAATTTCATGGAAATTTAAGGTAATGTGTATGTATTATGACCATAATGTGTACACATTATTTAAATTTAGGGTTGGATTATCAATCCATAGTGCATATGCATTATGAATACATAATGTGTACACATTATGAGTAGATAATGTGTATGTGTTATTTTAAAATAGATTAAAAAACTAGAAGTGGCATGTTGGTCTTTTGTGTTATGTGCAAAGAACACATACATGTTATGATATAACACATATGCATTCCTTTCACATTCTAAAAATGAAATAAAAAGAAGGTATAAGAAGGGGTAGGTGTTTTGGTTAGCTAAAATAAATTTCAAGTATATGTTTACATTTATATTTTTACATTTATATTCCTTATACTTTAAATTTATTTTAGTGAATACAAGGAATTAGGGTCACTCTACATCTGATAGAGTTGGTCTCATAGTTGCATGCCTTACAATGTAGGAGATAGTTTTTCAAAATCAAATCTAGTAAGTACTTAGGCATCTTTAGGTTCTCAATATTGAACCTAGGGATTTTAGGGTAAATATATAATCATTTTTGAGGTTTTTATACCTTTCAGATTGTTTTGTTGACATGTATAGGAGTCTTAGTTTTGTCAAAATTGAATTTTACAAACCATTCACTTTTAATTCAAGCTAAAGTGGTGTGATTGGGGTAACATAGGTCACCTTGATGAATTGTGCACATCAAATGATCACTTTATGTTAATCACTTTCTCATCATCCATGCCTCATCCCTAATCACTTCCTCCTCACCCCTCATCACTCCTCATCACTCTATCTTAATTCATCATTATCTTTAATCACTCCCTTATTGACCCTCACCATCCCTCATCATCGTTATTTAATCCCTCATCATCCCTAATCACTCCCTTATTGAACCTCACCATCCCTCATCATCACTAATCATTATTTCATAATCCCTAATTACTCCCTCCTCATCCCTCCTCATCCTTAATTACTCCTTCATTGACCTTCACCATCTCTCATAATCTCTAATCACTCCCTCATCATCCCTAATCACTCCCTCATTAACCCTCACCATCCCTTATCATCCTTAATCATTGTTTCATCATGCCTTATCATCTTAATTAATCCCTCCTCATCCCTCATCATCCATAATCACTTCCTCATTGACTCTCACATCCCTCATCATCCCTAATCACTCCCTCATCATCTGTAACCACTCCCTCATTGACACACACTATCCTTCATCATCCCCAACCACTCCCTCATTTTCACACACTATCCCTCATCATCCCTAATGACTCCCTTATCGTTCTTCATCATCCCTACTCACTCCTTCCTTGTCCCTCCTAGTACACACATGAAGAGGAGGAGACCATTTAAATATTGAAATTAATTCCCATTTTGTAGGGGTTAAATAACACAAATAAACACACACACACACAGATATATATATATATATATATATATATATATATATATATATATATATATATATATATATATATATATATATATAATCAAACAATTGAATTCCACATAATAGAGATCAAAATACTTACTTTAATACAACAAAACTTAGATTTAATCAATACCACTATTAAGATTATTACATACATAATATGGAATAAAATAATAGATAGACACCTATAATTCATGTACTAACCTCTACCTTTATAAAGTTAGTCTAATAGACCTTCTAGATGAATACAATCAAAATATCATGCAATTCTAGTCTTCTCCTTTATATTTTAGAATCTTATGTAGGCAATTTATTTTATATAAAATGTTGGTAACAAAAAATATTTGTGAACCACATATATAATGAAATATTGAGATGGAGAAAGCATCCATGATATAGATGGAGTATCAAACAAACAAAGTGACATGTTTTTCTTATAACTTTTTCCTTTATGCATTATTAGAACCTGTTGGTATTATTGTTTTCATCCTAGGCATTTACTTTTGTCAACTATTCCTTGTCAACCAATCAGAAATGGATGCTAGTTATAAATCAAATTAATTTTCCTATGATTTATAGATGGTGGAAATAATATATTATTTTTTCTAGTTTTAGTTAACTCATGAATACTGAAATTACTAGCATACAATGAGAGTCCTATGTTTATATTATGCATACATTTGAAAGTGTGAATAAATCAACAAGAAAGGTAATGAATAAGTTGATTTTTATTTTTACCATTTGCTACGTGGGTAGGGAAAATCATTACGACATGTTTTTCCATTGACATTTGTCACTGTTGTTTGTAGCTACATCACAAGTAGGACATAACCAGTGGCACTTGCATGTGACAGTAACCATCTTAATGATAGCTATGGTCCAAATACATTTGCATTTATTTGATAGAGAGAACATCACAAAGGCCTTAGATACCCTACATAAATATATAATCTCAAGGAGCTTCAACCTATTGTAATGATGGATACCTAGAATGAAGCGCTTATCCCGATAGAGAGATACAATCTTCAAGCTATTTCGATGGAAGCTCATAGAGATGAATACATTGTAATGTCTCTTTTAAGTGGAAAAGCATCTAATATTTATCATTGGAATTTTTAGTAAATGGTGAATGAGTGTCTGTGAAGGGAAGGAAAACCTAGATCTAGTTATGCAAAAGGAAACGAAGTCGAAGATTTAAAAAAAAAAGAGACTGGTAATTAAAAAAATTCCATTTACATTATTAAGTTTATTTTTCCTCTACTAAATTTACATTTATGTAGTTAGAATTCTATTCTATGTTCCCCTAGAAGTAATAAACTATTTTAATGGCATTTCAATACCAATATAAATATGTTGGATGTTAGAAATGGAAACTATTTCCCAAAGTTTGGTGAAAGCATACATTATTTTATTGTTTTTCCCAATTAAGACTAACAAAAGAGTAACTCAGGTAACCACGACCAATTAAAATTTTTATTTAGGATTTTTTTTTTTTTTTTTTTAAATTTTTTAATAGCTTAGTAGGCTACAATGGCATTTGTTTTAACATGCAAATTTTATGCCAAGGCATTTTTATTGAATTAGTACCACAGACACTAAGAGGTGTTATGAGAATTGGAGGACACCTATAGTCTATTGCTACCACCAAACCAACTTGTTATTTTAAAACCATTTTGGAAATTTTTTCATGTCCACAGGTCTTGGTTTTCAAATTTATTTTTGTATCTTCTCTTCTAGCTAGGCAATGTGTTTGGAAGGAGAGGCATGAAGATTAACCTTGATTACTATTGCTAGCAAATTTGTTGTTGGATGTTTACAAAGAATATTAATTTTTGTGAGAATTTACACAAATATAAAGGGAAATTCACCTCAAAATAGAAGAGGAAAAATATAGGTCTCTCAATCTTTTGAAGAATGTTCAAATTTTTATTATTTTAACTGAAAGCTTTATGGGTTGCATGTCACTGATAAAAACTCTAGATATTTGGTAGAGTTTTTTAAAAATATATTTCAAGATTTTTTAAGCTGCATATGTGTTTATGATCATATGGTGACAATATATTTTCATTCATTTAAGAAAATAAAATTCCAGATTTCCATTAAAATAATTAAATTAATTTGCAGTTTTTTTAGTATGGAATTATAGGCTTTGGCTAGAGGAATTTTTTTATCTCAATAGTCAAAAATGTTTTCTTGAGTTTCATAATGTTTTTAATTTATTTTTATTGATTTTGAAAAATTATAGGGTTAGGCTTGACAGTCGGGTTGAATTTATACTTTCAATTGTTGAAAATCATGTTTAGGTTTTCATTGGATTTTCTATTACAGGGTTATGCAAGAAGAAAATTTACAGTGACTTGCTTATGCTCAGCAATGTCAATCCATGTTTTAAAATATTTCAATAGTATATCTATATTTTTCTGTTGTGTTTCAAAATATTAAGATTAAGGTTTGATAAAATTTGTAGCCATGTCCTGTGCATTTTTTAAATTTTTTCCTACTATCAAATTCACATAAATGTTTGAACAAACTCGAACTGAATATGCAGTCATCGACCCAGACAGGTAGTAAAGATTGTATGCATTTAGAATTTCATTTTTTATTTCATACTTTGTTATTAAACACAAATTAGATGTAATTTTAATATACCATGGTATTGTATTCGTAGGCTTTAACCACCAAATTAACTGTATTTGATAGGCAAGATTTTCTAAGTGATTTTCATGGTTGTATAACATTGTTATAAAATACAATAAATATTAGTAATACAAAAACTTTGACAAGTACTAGACCATCACCAATAAAAAAATATTATGATATAAATATACTTTTTATTATTTCCAAAGAGTAAAAATTATACACATTCGATTTTAACATTTTAAAGTATATTTGTTAAGCATTTAACATATAAGTTTCTTTTCATTAACGTGATGTATTAATTTTTGTGAAAAATAGTTAACAATAATTTTTTATTTATAAACAATTATAAATTTCAAATAAACTTTTAAATAATTAGGCTTCCACATCATAGACTTAGCTATTTAGTTTTTTTTACCCTATGACTTATGAAAACCTTTCTCCCATTTTTATTACAACTCCATGTTGGATGACAACATTGAGCAAGTATATTAATATTCATATGTATTCTATGAATTTTATATTGTTCATAACAATAATTAATTTTCCCCATAATAATTATTTGATGCAGGGTCACACGACAGGTACTCAAGCCACAACTCGGCTCTTGTTGAAGAATAACAATTCTCAATATTAAGATGAAGTGTGTTGTTATGTCTTTGCATTTTCTCTTGATTTTATAAATATATGGTCTCTATTTATATTTTAATAACCTTTAAAGCAAGAATATTTAATTATAACTTTTAACACATAATTAATAATTTTTAAAATATTTTTTCTTTATGGAATTCATAGAATTAAATGGAAGGGTACATAGGATTCATACGAATCTCTCTCTCTCTCTCTCTCTCTCTATATATATATATATATATATATATATATATATATATATATATATATATATATATATATATATATATATATATATAGATTTTACGTCTTTATTAATTTGAGTATTTATCTCATAAATTAGAGTGATATATTAATTTTTTATATAAATTAATTAATTTATTCCCAGAAATATTTATATTAATTTTACAATATTAATTATTGTGAGTTTTTAATGGATATAATTACATAAGATTGTTAATAAATTTATTTTTATTTTTTTATGAATTTTTTAAAATGATTTTAAATATCTAAATTTTAATAACTTAAATATTTATTTCAAATAAATTAAAATAATATATTATTTCTTGAAAATTAATTTGTTCTATAAACTAGTTTATTTATTCATATGAATATTTATTTTAACTTTACAATATTGATTATTGTGAGAGTGTAGAAATAGTTAAACCATATTTTTCAAGTCTATTTACAAGATCCATCATAAAGGAAAAGTTGAATTCACAAGACAATATTTATAACTACAAATTATCACTTGAAAAAAATGTTTCTCTATATCACTTCTCATACTTCATCATAAATGTAAAGGAAAATATACATACACTAAATTCAAACATAAAATGTTGGATAGCATAATTATATGTACTCATTATAATATAAAAATTTATGTACTCATCATAACTTATTCAATCCACTGACTATACAAATAGATAATCATATAAAAAGCATATCCCAAAATCTAACAACCTTAAGTGAAAATAAAAACTAAGATTAAAAAAAATAATAACTTGTAAATAATTTTTGTATAACTTTGTACTATCCCATACATAGTCTAACTTTTCTTAGTATGCTGACCATGATTATGATGATTCTAGCAATGTTGGTCATGAATCTGTATTCACTACTTTGGGGCATATTGACTATATGGAATATGAGGCTAGAGATGAGTTCACTGATGTATGGATTTTAGATAGAGGAACAACCAAACACATGACATTTAGGTGAGACTTCTTTTGGACTTACAAAGAAGATTCTCTCTCTCTAGTTGCTTTGGCAGATAAGTCTATGCATACTCCATTAAGACTTGGCTCTATTCAGATTATTCTTTGTAATGGTTCTATAAAATACTTGGAGAATGTTTGGTATGTTTCCACATTGAAGAAACATCTTCTTTCATTAGTAACTATTCGAAAGAAAGGTTATCAAATTTTTCTTGAAAATGGGCTCATCCATATTAATTCAGTGAAGGATAGTTATAAAACCATGTATATAGGATATGCAGATGGAAACTTTGTTAGATTGAATTATAAAGTGCTTCCTCTCATAGTGGAACTAGTAGTAGATGTTGAAATAGGTATAGGTACTATGTCTACATAGCGGTTATGGCATCTCCGCTTTGGACATTTGAATATTCAGTCTTTAGTGGACTTGTAGAGATATGGTATGGTGAGTGGATTGCCCACTTTTTTCAAATATAGTATTCTTTATGAATCATGTGTTTTAGGTAGACAAAATCAGGAAAAAATTCCCCAAACCTCTTCATAGTGAGCTAACAGGTGTTTATAGTTAGTTCATACTGATGTACATGATATGAAAAAGTCATCCATTGGTGGGTGTAGATATTTTGTGTTGTTTATTGATGAATTTTCTTGGATGACTTGGGTGTTTTTCATGAAAAACAAATCAAAATTTTTCATTAAGTTTGTTGATTTGGTTGCAGTTGGTTAGAAAAGAAACAGGTTCACATTTAGCCATTCTTTATTCAGACAATGGTGGTGAGTATAATTCAAATGAGTTTTTAGATTATTTTTAGGAATATGGAATTCATTGACAATATAATAATGCTTACACTCCACACCAAAATGGAATATCTAAATGAATGAATAGAACCTTAGAGGGCACATCTTGAGCTATGTTGCACTATAAATAACTCAATGATAAGTTTTAGGTAGAAGCCATTAGTACTATAGTGTGTTTGAGAAATTTATCCCCCAAAATAGCTCTTTTGGGGCAAACTCCATATGAGGCTTGTTATGGGTTTAAACCAAAAGTTAAACACTTGAAAGTTTTTGGATGCCTTTGTTTTGATTCAGTTCCCACTAAACATAGAACTAAGTTGTAACTATGAAGTCAAAAATGAAACTTTATTAGATATTCATAAAATAAAAAGGGGTATCATTTATTTGCATAAGATATAGGGCAATTCATAGTGAGTTAGGATGTAGTATTTGATGAATTTGGGACTATGAACACTACAAAGATTGATTCTCAACTTGACAGGTTAGAGAGGAAAAATGTAAAAAGAGATAAGGCTTTGAGTAATGGGGATAATTCCTCAAGTTTGTGGTATGAAATTCAAATTCTTTCACTTTCCTCTTCTTCATATACTAGTTCATAGGTTGATGACTCAGAAATTGCTGAAAATTCTCTAAGTCTTCCTTCGAATAGTGCACATGATGAGAATTTTGGTTTTCCTAATTTGAATAAGTATCCAAAATGGGCTTAAAGTAATTTTTATGACTTGAAAATATATGAAGTTGGATTAATAAGTCCCAAGAGTTCTCATAAATAGGTGAATTATGCAATGGTTTTTACTACTTATTCCACTGAGCCATCTACTTTTGAGGCCTCTATTGAACATGTTTGGAAATAGGAAATGTAAAGTGAGTATGATGCAATAATTAAAAATAATACTTGGTTTTAGTTGATCTTTCTCGACATATTCAACCCATAGGATGAAAATGGGTGTATAAGACTAAGTATAAATCAGATGGCTCCATTGATAAACATAAGCCAAGACTTGTTGCAAAAGGCTATACGTAACAAAAAGGTATTGACTATGAGGAAAAATTTGTACCAGCTGCCAAATGGCACACTATTCATATGGTAATTTCCTTAGAAACACAAAATGGTTGGAAAGCACATTAGTTCGATGTTAAAAGTGCTTTTTTGAATGGTGATTTACAGGAAGAAGTATATATAAAACAACCTCAAAGTTTTGAACAGGTGGGTGCAAAACACAATGTGTGTAAATTGATAAAAGCTTTATATGGGATCAAATAAGTACCTAAGGATTGGTATGAGAAAATGGATTCATACTTGAAATACATTAGTTTTTAACATAGTAAATCTGATGATACTCTCTATTTTTGAGTGTAGGGTAAGAAAATGGTGATTCTTGTTCTCTAAGTTGATGACTTGTTTATCACAGGAAATTATGAAAATCATAACAAGTCTGTGAAGAAGGAATTAAAAAAAGGGTTTGAGATGATAGATATTGAACTTCTTCACTACTATCTAGGCATAGAGGTAATTCAGAAGGAGAATAGTATTTTCATTTCACAAACTAAGTATATTTTTGAGTTATTAGATAGGCTTGACATGAGTGATTACAAACCTATCCTCAATCCAATTAAACATAACTTAAAATTGTATAAGGATGATGGTAGTGCCTTTTTTGATGGCACCAAATATAGACAATTGGTGGGAGGTTTGATATATTTGATGACTACTAGGATTGATATATCATTTTTAGTTAGAATTTTGTCTAGGTTTATGTATGAGCCTAGAGAAATTCATTATCATGTAGTAAAAAGAGTAATTCATTATCTTCAAGGAATGAAGACATATAGCCTTGAGTATCATTGCAACAAGAAATTTAAACTTGTTCGGTATTGTGATGCAAATTTTGGAAAATGTGTGGATGACAGAGTGTCCACAATAGGATACACTATGCATATGGTTTCAACTACCATTGCTTGGTGTTGTAAAAAGTATGATACAATGGAAAATTCATCAGTAGAATTAGAGTATATTTTAGCATGGGATGCTTCCAGGGAAATTTTTTACTTACGACATATTCTTGAAGATATATAGCTTTCTCATATTGCTCCTACATAGTTATACACTACAAATCAGAGTGCAATCAAGATGTCCAGAAATCTAGTATTTCATGCCAAAACAAAACATATGTATGTCAAATATCATTATCTATGAATGTTGGTGGTTAATAAAGATCTTGATTTGATATATATTTCCCTACTGCTGATCAGATAGTTGATATTTTCACAAAACCCCTTGATAGGATCAAATTTGAAAAATCTAGAAAAATGCTTGGTATGTGTCCAAAGACTTGAATTTGGATCATAGGGGGTTTTGTTAGGACTTATCCAAAGTCTTAACTTAGATTAGGATTTTGTTGTTTTAGATTAATTTAATAATTTTAATGGGGCATGCATCTTTTATAAAGACACCCCCATAAATAAATTAGATTAACTTTTGGGTAGTTTTCATGTTTGTGTTAATTAATAATATGAACCATCTTTAAGGGAGAATTCTAAGATTTATTTAATAGGTTATTTGGATTTTATCGGTGTGTGTGTGTGAAAACCTATAAATAAATTTTTATTTCATGTAAAAGGGTTAACAGAGTAAAGACACCCTTTCGATGTACTTATTTTTTGTAATTAATAAAATGCTTGTGGACCCACATTCAATGGGTACAAGATTCAGCCTATTTTGATTTATTACTATCATAATGCATGAGAACTAATATTCAGATGTTAAAACATAATAAATCTAACCTCATCTCATGTAATCTTATAATGTTGACTCTACATGCTCCATTGATCTCTATGGATCAACCAAGAGTTTAATGATCAATGCTCACCATTTGATCAAACTGTATGAGTGCCCACTCACTATTGTATCCTTATCCTATACCTTTGCTCAAATATTAAATATCATGCACCTATCCTCATCTCACTAATTCCTAACTTTTTGGAGTAATGTACACCATTAATCTTACTCTAGCTTCAACACTTTAAAAAATAAATAAGTATGGAGACCCCTTCAATATGCTTGAGTATCCATTTTTTATCCTTAATAACTTCTTCTGCATTTTGATGCAAGATCTCAAATTTGGACTAAATGATCTTCTCACATAGGATAATCCAACCATGTGACACTTTGATCCTAGAACCCTTACACATTTTAGATATAACACCATTAAAATACCTTCCCAAAATCTTCTATCACAGAGCCAACTATGTCAAAACTTGCCTCAGAGGCTAACTTTGAGCATGCATAATTTTTTTTGTGCTTTAGTGCATGATCTCAAATTTAGCACAAATCATCTATGTTCAAAACTGAACAAACCCATATGATTATTTTCTCCTGAAACCTTCACATTTTCAATATATAACATCATCAAAATGCTCACTCGGCTCTTTCTTTCCTTGTGTAAATTTGGCCAAGTATGGAAAAACATAGTCAAGTTGCTTGGGAGCTTAACTTTATATATGCATATCTCTTGATGTGAATTATTGTATGATATGAATTTTAGTGAAAATAAACTATGTCCAAAAATTAACAAAACCATATGATCACCTTCTCCTAAAATGTCCACATGTATGAGATATTCCATCATCAAACTGCTTACTCCACTCTTTTTGGCCATATTGTAAATTTGGCTATGGGAAAACAATGAATTCTGATTAAGAACCCAAATTTTCACCCTCATATCTTTGAATGTGATTCAATGCATGACTTGAGATCTAGTGCATAATAACAAGGTACTATAATGATCACAACCATATGACCAAGGCCCCTTGATTCATTCACATGTGGCAGGGTGGCATCATCAAACTACCTACTTAGATTTTCTGTGACTAGACCTAAAGTGTGTAGATGAAAAGTATGATCAACAAAAATTAAATCCACTTATGCACACAAGCACTCAAACCATATAAAACCTTTGGTAGGACCCTTTTCACATGCTCAAATCACCATACTCATCCCTAAACCTTTCTAACCATGAAAAAATAGAAGATCAACCAATCATACTTCAAACATACAAGAACAAGCACATTACACACTTTGTCATTATCACATAGACTATCAACACACTTCATCCACTCACCAAGAGACCTCCATGACAACTCTCCAACATTAATTCATAACCAAAGTCCCCATAACCTTTTTATTAAACTGAGGAAATTCTGATTCCCATGATAAATAATACACAAAATCTCTATAATTCAAACTCAATTTGCATTTATCTATCAACACATTCTAACCATTTAAAATCAAAACAATCATTCATGATTTTCCAATTGCATAAGTTTAAATATAAATAAACACAACTATTTTTACCCTATTTAGTATTTGTTAGAAGCATTAATTAACACCCAGTTGAATACTAAGACAAACTTAACACAAATACAAATAAACAATATTGTTATGCAAAATAACCTATATGAACCTATATTCCTAGTCCAATTAAAACTATATAATATATATAAATAGTTCATCTTAATAAAATATATACACAATCCCATTCGTGTCTGATCAATGTTCATAAATAACTAAACTCAACGATTATAACCTTATCGATCCACTAATATTATTATTTTAGCTAAATAGTAATCCAAAAGTTGAATTGTTCATCTGCCTATACCTAGGTAACACTAAATAATTGTGCATAAGATCCTAATTTTGTATAAAATCTATTATGGATAATTATGATTTCATTACCGAGCTTTAAATTCCAACTAAAATTTAAGCCTAACCAAATAACAATAACATCTTCTAACTGTATTACACATAGTTTTGTTAAAATTTGACTATCAAACTACACTAGCACGCACGCACGCACGCACGCACGCACGCACACACACACACACACACACACACACACACACACACACACACACACACACACACACACACACTATCACATTTAAGTTTGATAGTTGATTACGAGGTATATATATATACATATATATATATATATATATATATATATATATATATATACAATCATTATTAAGTTTGTCAATTCATCAAACCTATGTATTGGTATAAATATATATATGTATATATGTGTGTGTGCGAGATAGAGAGTATATAATTTTATATGGAGTAATAATTAACTATATATATCACTGAAAAACCCATATTCTTAACCTAAAAAGAATGAATAGTTTAACAGTTGAATAATCATACTTTGACATATAAAATCAAGTCTATTTTTTAAATAGCCCATGGAATATATAACAACCCAATTCAAGATAAATATCTCAACCGAATTGTATATATACCCAACAATGTAAAACTCCATTTTGAAAAATGAATTAAAATTGTTAAGGATATGATAGTTTACAAAGCCTTTTAATATCATGGCCAAGACTTATTATTTATCCCTAACCATCATAGGTTACCCTTGGTTGTAAATAGGGTTCTGTGGAGGCTGAGCACCTCATAGGGCCCTATATACAACCCACTACAATTTTCCAAAACTATAAACATTAGAATAACCAGTAACCCAAGCAATTTGAAAACCCATTCCTAAAAATTATCAAACACACACATAAGTATTTAAATTACAAAAATGGCATGATAAAATGTATAATTGATGAAGAATGCTAATCCAAAAGCTAAGCCAATTCCTTCTTTTGCCTCTTCTCCACCTTCTGCCTTTTTCCTCTCAAAATGCCGTGAGTTGTCCCTCATTCATAGTCCCACCATCCTTTTTATTTATTTTTCATCCTCAATTTTTATTCTACTTCTCCATCTTCTTTGGTTGATTAAACTCCTTCAAATTTTGCATGCCCAAGTAGCTTAACTACTCACAGTCTGCCTCTATAAATATGCAACAAAACCTCATATTTTCCTCCCAAAGTAATGATTTGATAAAGTCAATGAATTATTAGTTTACCTAATCATTCTTGATGCTTATAACAATCCCTAATTAATCATATATTATTCCTTTATCAAATATTCTTGGCAATGATGAATCCATCATCGATCACCTCATTTACTTAAGTCACAAACTTATGTTATATTCCATGTAAGACTTTAAACTAGTCTTGGACTATGTATTTCCCCATGCAACAACTAACACAATGAAATCATATAACTTTGAAAATGTAACTATGCATAACAAGACTTAGAGTTTATATTAAATGTTATCCACTAACATGGTTAACAATTACAATGATTTTAAAAATCATTTAATAAATTATATATATATATATATATATATATATATATATAGAGTTAATCAATTACAATGTGTTTTAAAACAATGTTATTATTTTTTGATTGTATAATATAATTATCATAATAATAATCTTTACTTATTATTATCTAAATCTTATAGATCAAATAACGATTATGAAATTCATCACAACATCATAATGTTTTACTATTCAGCTAAACATAATAAAGTAATGATATAATTAAACACAATTTTTTTTTTCATTTATATAAATAATATTAGCTACATAAGATCACAAAAACATAGTTAAAATCACTCAAACAATCAACATGATTATCAACATCAATAAAGATTATACCATAAATCATACTAACAATCATCTAAAGAAAAATTCCACCAAACATGATATGATATCCATATCAAAAAATTACAAAACATGATATACTAAGTGTTATGTGCAATTTTTTCTTAATTCATTCTCTATTAACCTCCAACGTCTCCATATAACCATCCTCTCCAATGATACTCTCCCTCTGTCATGATTTGAGAGAAGAATATATCCTGCATCCACCTCATGCAAATGAAGGTAGTTAACTTGAAACATCATTATATCCATAAAATAATGTTGTATAATAATCAAACATGATTATAAGTTACATAATATAAATATATCACTAAATCATAGCATTTAATCATGTAAACTAATCAACATAAACTATCCCATAATTAGCATATGTCATCAAACATTAGTTAATCAACTAATTAACTACAATAATCCATAGATTAAATAAGTTATTTAGCTTAGATAGAAATCATTATGTGACATCCTTCTCCCTAAAGGTGGTCATTGTCTTGATGACATTTATTCAAACATAAGTTATGAATTTAAAATATTGTGCAGTAAAAAATAATATAATAAGTAGTAACAAATCAAGAAAACAAATGTGGAACCAAATTGTAAAACTCATCATAGTCCTCCCAAGTGGCACTATCCTCAGAGTATTAGTCCCCCATGACCTTGCACTATGACACTTTGCTATTATGAAAAAGAATTTTTGAGTGTCAATTATTTTGATTGGTTCTACCATGACCACCCTAGGATCCAAAACCTACAAACCATTCCAATCTAACATATGAAGGATTAGCTATATAGTTTTTAAAATAAGTCACATGGAAGACATTATACAAAAGAGCTAGAGATGGTGGTAATGCAATCCTATATGCTACAAGGTTGACCACTTATAAAACCTCAAAGGGTCCCACATATCTTGGTGAAAATTTCATTGACTTCCTAAATATAATCGAGCTTTTCAAAGGCTTAACCTATAGAAAAAAATTATCACCTACATAAAAATGTCTATTTGTTATCTTCATATCAACATAACTTTTTTGTCTATAATTTCTCTCATCCAACCTATGCCTAATTATCCTAACTTTATCTTCTAGTTTTGAAATCATCTTAGGTCCAAAGACTACCCTATCTTCCAACCTATCCTAACTGATTGGTGTTCTACACCTCCTTCCATACAATGCCTCAAATGGATCCATCTTCAATGTTGATTCATATGAGTTGTTGTATGCAAAATCAACCAATATAAAATAGCCTTTCCACTTGTATTGTTCATTCATGTAATACACAAGGAGGATATCATCTAAAATTTGATTAAATTGCTCTGTCTATCCATTAATTTGTGGATAATATATAGTGTTAAAATTTAACTAGGTATCTAGAGATAAATTTAGAGTCAACCAAAATATATAATTCATATTTAGATAATGATCTAAAATGATATTATCTAGAAAATCATGCAGCTGATACACTTTTTTTATGAATCTCTTCTTAAGAATAGGTGCATCATCAATCAAATTATCTGATATAAATTGAGCTATATTGGTTAGTTTTTCAACTACAACCAAGATCATGTCATGCCTATTTTATGATAATGATAAACTTTGCACAAAATACATACTAATCATCTACCACTTCCACTCTAGTATTTCATGTGGAACAACAATTCTGATAGATGCACATGTTCAACTTTCACATTCTAATATTGTAGTTAATAATACACAAAATAAGATACATCTCTCTTGATTCCCTTATAGAAATAGAGTGGTCTAAGCTAAGACATGAGCTTGGTTATTCCCAGATGTCTTGAATGTAGGGCATTCTGTATTTACTTTAGGACTATGCTCCTCAAATTCTTTCTATCAGGTACATACATCCTACCATTCTACTATAAAAGACCAACATTCTCTATTTTGAATCACTTATTCTTAGGATTCTAAACATTCTTAGACAACATTTTCCTGACTTGATCATAGAATTCATCTCTTGGAAATAATTTGAATCACTTGATATCTAAAATTACTCCTAATAGTAGTCATGACTATCATGTACCTTCTACAACTTAGAGTATCAACTAATCTATTATTCATGCCTTTGATATAGTTAATATAAAAATCATATTTAGAAAATAACTCTAACCTTTGCCTTTCATGAGAATTTAGATTTAGTTAGGTGAACATGTACTTGAGTCTGAAGTTATCAGTCTTGAGCTCAAACTATTTTTCCAATAGATAATACCTTCAAACTTATACAGCATGCACGATTACCAAAAGTTCTAGGTCATGAGGGAAAAAATTCACTTCATATGGCTTTAGTTTCTTAGATTCATAGGCTACCACTAAACCATCCTACATAATAATTCCTCTAAATCCATCCCTAGATGCATTTGTGATCACTAAACATTGACCATTAGGATTGAGAACTCTTAGCATTGGTACTAAAGTAAGCCTTATTATAAATTATTGAAATTATATCTCACACGTATTTGACCAAATAAAACTCTTATTCTTTCACTGAAGAGAGGTAATTGGATTAGTTATTTTAGAAAATTTTAGAATGAATTTTTTCTAATATAGCTTGATAATCCCATGAAACTTATTACCTCATGCACATTCTTTGGTTTTCTTCACTCTATAATGACTCTCATCTTTGTTTGTCTACTAAAATAGCATCTATTGAAATAATATTCCTAGATACTACACTTTATTTAATAAAAATGAAAACTTAGACAACTTTCCATATACTCTATCCTCCCTCAAACATTATAAAACCAATTCCAAATTTTGTAAGTTTTCTTCCTCATCCTTGGAATAAATGAAGATGTCATCAAGAAAGACCAACACAAAGTGATCTAGGTAATCTCTGAGCACATTGCTCATAATATTCATGAATGTTGTTGGAGCATTAGTCAATCCAAATGATAACACTATAAATTTTTAATGCCCATATCAAGTTATGAACACTGTCTTAAGGATATCCTCTTCATAGATCCTCAAATGGTGATAGCTACTCTAAGATCAATATTATAAAAGACTATGGATCCATGTATTTGATCAAAGAGATCATCAATGCATGGCAATAGATATATATTATTAATCATTGATTTATTCAACATCTTGTATTTTATTCATAGGTGAAGAGTGCCACCCTTCTTCTTGATGAAGACAACTGAAGTACTCTATGGTGACACACTCAGTCAAATCAAACCTTTCAAAAATTCTTCAATTTATACCTTTAACTCAACCAATTCAGTGGTTATAATCTTGTATGGTGCCTTAGACTATGGTTCCAATCTAGGTATGATATCAATAGAGAAATTAAACTTACGCTTAGATGGCAATCCTAGTAATTCTTCCAAAAACATGTTATGTAATTTTCTGAAAGAAAGGATAATATTCGATAGATGGTTCCTTAGATTCTTATATTTCATTTATCTTAATGAAAAATTCCTAGCATCCCTTAATTTGATATTTCTTAAGTTGAATTGTGAAAATATACCTTTGTTTCAACTCCCTTCTCTCACCTTGAAATTTAGTTTAATTTTTGAAATCATCTTGACACTCAACATTATTTAGAAAATAATCAACCTTAAATTTATGCTTCATAATCTAATTGACTCCTAGGATCACATCATACGATCCCAATGGTGATACTTAAATATCTACTACTATATTGAACTCAGGAAATATAATCTCTACTTCGACTAGACACTTATCAACTTTGACATTTGAATCATTCTCATATTATACCAACCATGCATTTTCCATTAGTCTAGATTTTATAGAAAATTTTCTAAGAACTAAGATTGATACTCATCTTATATCTCCTGTATCAATTGAAATATAAAATAGATGATTAAATAAAATACCTAATAGCTCTATGGACCAAGATTGATACTCAGCCTATCGATTATCAATAGCTACATGAATATGCTACTAAAACATACCTTACTAAGAAGTTGAACCCTTGTTTTTTAGTTTGTCCTAAGTATATTCTTGAGAAAATTCATCACTTCTACAAATTAAGCAACCTCCAATTAGTCTATTAATATCATTTTTTTGGTTTCCCTTGAAACCATTACTAGGCTTCATGTTCCCCAAACCACTATTAAACTTAACATTCTAATTCCTGAAATGACCCTTAGAATCTCTACTGCTCTAATTCTAGTTCTTCTTATTAAAAGTTAGTTTAGAACTTCCAAAATTAATTTTCAACTTATCTTTAATTTAGGAAAGAAATTTTAGTTTATTTTCTTCCTTGACCACCTGTTTCTATCTAATTTTTGCTTTTTCTTAAGTGTGAAAAGAAGAAACTAGTTAAGAAGGGTGTGTAGAAGAATACTTGTTGAATGTGTGCATGTTGAATCTATACTTTGTGATAAATCCTATTTGGATAGGGAAGAATGAATTATAATAATAAATCACTAAAATAAACTTTTTTCTAGACAAGTAGATGGGTGGATTGCCTAGCGTGAGCTAGATCCTAGAAGCGAAAGTTTTCTAGGAGGTTGTCAATCCACCTAATTTAAACACTTAGTTTATATGATAAAATAAATTTATTATTACATTAAATTAAATCAAAATAAAATAAAAACTATCAAACAACTAAATTTAATACAAGAGAATTAAATGCTTTTTTAAGTTAACTAAAATAAAGCAACTAGTTCAGTTATCCTAATGCTGAAAATTGGTTAAGGAAAAATGGTGGTTTTAGTTTGGTTTATGACAAGGGTAAAAAGGAAATGATAAGGTTTTGATTGAGTTGGTAAATATTTAAATGGGTAAATTATATTCAATAAAGGGAAGATAAATGGTAAAAGGTGATTATGAGGTCAAGAGGTCAAGATGACAAAGAGGCAAAAGGGGTAAATGGTCAAGGTGGTGAGAAGGAGATAAAGGGTGAATGGAAAAGGAAGTAAATGGATAAGAGGGTAGGTAATTAAAGGGATTAAAATATAAGAGTAAAATGGGTTAAATGTGTGAGGTCAAGGAATTAATAAGGCTAATAAATGAAAGAAATGGAATACAAGAAAGCAAATAAATGTTACCTTGATGCTTGATGAAGATGGTTGATGAAGATGTTGTTATTGGTAGATCTTGAGATAATTTTGGTAGAGATTCATTGCTTTGATATTTTATCCTCCAATATTATGATGACATCCAAAATAATGAACTCCTTCAAAAACCTGCAATAAGATGTTAAGAACCAAATACTAACTCCTAACTCCTAACCTTGGGTGAAGGAGAAGGGGTATTTATAGCATTTGTTGTGAAGAATCATGACAAAAGAGGGGAATAGTGAAATGTGGTGAATGTTTTAAAGTGGGGCTCATAAATAAGTAAATGGTGAGGTTGTTGGGATTTCCACTTTGATCATATGTCTTCTCATTTGGGTTGGTGTGTCTCCCACCTTACACATGGGTTTAATTTTGAATGGGAATCATGCACATAGGTTTGAATCAAGATTAAAGAATTTTCACCATCCTTTATTATATTAATTCAATCACTTAAAGAGGTGGCACACCAAATGTGGCACTATTTTCCATGAGGTGCATGAATAGTCAAAGATGAGGTTGGTGGGGATTCCCATTTGGGTTGGTGAGTCTCCCATTTGGGCTAAGAAGTCAAAAATGGGTGATTTTTATCTTTAAAGAGGTAGGTATCTCTTTTTTAAGGCTAATTTCATATGTGAAGTCAAAATACATGTTTAATGATGGCCCCTTAAGGGGAAATTCACCACATTTCAAGGGGGGCCTTGTGATGGTTAAATGAGGTTATTAGGCACTTTGAGAAAGGGTCATAGGTGGGGTATGATGTCCCACATCAATCCGTATCACTTCTAAGCCATGTAACTTACCATATAACCTTACATGTCACTTTCCATGTCACATGCCATGTCATCATAAATAGTGATAGTGGGTCCTACAATGAATAGTGATAGTGAATAATAATTTCAAATAGTGAATTTTGAATAATATTATGTGACTAGAATAATAGTGGTTTGGTTATGTTAAGAAGGTTTTGTTAAGGGTTAATAAGGTTTAGGGGGTCTTTAAGGGGGTCCTGAGGTATTTAGTCATCAAAAATTACAAGTGTGTAATTTTCTAGTGTCTACACCATCTTCTCGAACACTTGATCCATGGTAGATGGACCATGCACATCTACTTCACAACCTATTTTGGGTTTCAATCCAATAATATATTTCTTGATTTTGAACCTCTCATCTTATGATACTGAGGTACATACTTTAGAAGCTTGGTGGATTGCTCTCAATATTTATTCATTGAGAAATCTCCTTGATTAAGATTCTATAAATCCATAAGATTTTTATTGAAGTATAGCTATGGAATCCATCATGACCTAAACAATGTCATAAACTATTCCCAAGTGGTGGTGGTTGATTCGAGGTTCATCTCAATCTTCTTGTTTACCCACCAAGTCATTGCTTCACCTGCAAGATAATAAGCTCTCTAGATTGATTTTATGGCTTTGGAATAATTTTGAATCTCAAAATACTTATCCATTTATTTTTTTCATGCTTCA
>JARHVA010002236.1:1887500-2005000 GCA_037957365.1 Torreya grandis
TGTGGAGGCTGAGCCATCCACTAGGCCCTATATACATCCTAGTATAATTCTCCAAAACTATAAAAAATAGAATAACTAGTAACCTAAGCAATTTGAAAACCCATTCCAAAAAATTATCACACACACAGGTATTTAAATTACAAAACTATCCTGATAAAATGTATGATTGATGAATAATGTCAAGACAAAATCTGATCCAATTATTTATTTTTCCTCTTCTCCACCTTCTGCCTGTTTCTTCTCAAAATGCCAAGTAGTCCCTCATTCTCAGTCCCACTATCCTTTTTATTTATTTTCCATCCTCTATTTTTATTGCACCACTCCATCTTCTTTGTCCGATTTAACTCCTTAAAATTTTTCATGCCCATATAACTTAACTACTCCTAGTCTACCTCCATGCATATAGCAAAAAAAAACCCATAATTTCCTCCCAAAATATTACTTAACTGAAGTCAATGAAATATTAGTTTACCCAATCATTCTTGATGCTTCTAACAATCCATATTTAATCATATATTATTCTTTTATCAAATACACATGGAAATGATCAATCCACCATTCACCACCTTGATTACTTAAGTCATAAACTTATGTTATATTCCATGCAATACTTTAAAATAGTCATGGACTAATTTATTTCCCTATGCAATGATTAACACAATGAAATCAAATAACTTTGGCAATACAACTATGTATGACAAGAATTAGAGTTTATGTTAAATGCTATCCACTAACATATTTAAAAATTATAATGATTCCTAAAATCATTCAATAATTAAAGTTTACACACACACACACACACACTTAAAAAAATAGTTAATCAATTACAATCTCTTTCAAAACAATGTTATTATCGTTCAACTTTATATTAATAATAATAATAATAATAATAATAATAATAATAATAATAATAATAATAATAATAATAATAATAATAATAATAATATTTTAGATCAAATAATGATTATGAAATATGTCATAACATCATAATGTTTTACTACTCAATCAAACATAATAAGGCAATGATATAAGTAAACACAAATAAATTCTTTCATTTAGCCAAACAAGATGAGTTACGTAAGATCACAAAAACATAGTGAAATCACTCAAACAATCAACATGATCATCGACATTAATAAAGATTATATTATAAAGCATACTAATAATCATCTAAAGAAAATATGCAAAACATGTTACTTTATCCATATCAAACAATTAAGAAACATGATATACTAAGTCATGTGTGTAGGGGTTTCTAGATTCATTCTTTTTCAACCCTTAATGTATCCATCTAGCCACCCTCTTTGATGATACTCTCCCTCCATGATTTGAGGGAAGAATATATATTGCATCCACCTCAAGCCAATGAAGGTAGTTAGCCCAAAACATTATTATATCCATAAAATAATGTTGTCTAATAATCAAACATGATTACAATGTACATAATAGAAATGCACCACTAAATCATAACATCTAATCATGTAAATTAAGCAACAAAAATTGTCCCATAATCAACATATGTAATCAAGTTTAATTAAATATTAGTTAATCAATTAATAAACTATAATTACCATGGATTAAACA
Organism: Torreya grandis; assembly: GCA_037957365.1. Classification (NCBI taxonomy): domain Eukaryota; kingdom Viridiplantae; phylum Streptophyta; class Pinopsida; order Cupressales; family Taxaceae; genus Torreya; species Torreya grandis. Next base: position 1,889,085 of record JARHVA010002236.1, read on the forward strand.
AGTTATTTAGCTTAGAGAAAAATTAGGATGTGACATATATTATCTAAATAGATTTGCTTATAGACTAAGAAACTCATCTAAAATATGAATTATTTCCTCTATCTCAGACTTATAAACTCCTTATACAAGTACATATATAGTTGAATGCTTTAAACATAACTCTACTTTAACACATACTCAGTCCATAATAATAATTTCTATTGATAATCCTAACTCAGCCAAGATAATATACTGGATAAATCCCAAATTTATTAAATAATATAAGCTATAGGATTTTATAAATAACAATGGGTATATATCCCATACCTGTATCCATAAAATTGTATTAAATAATTGATATTAGAATTTAAATTAAAACCTTGACCTTCCAATATATGTTTTTATCTATATATACAAATACATATAAATATATGTATATAATTTATTGAGAATTTAACCCAACTATAAACATTTATATAAGTCTATGTGTGTGTGTGTGTGCGTATCCATAAAACTGTATTAAATAATTGATATTAGAATTTAAATTAAAATCTTGACCTTCAAATATATTATTTTATCTATATATACAAATACATATAAATATATGTATATAATTTATTGAGTATTTAACCCAACTATAAACATTTATATAAGTCTGTGTGTGTACACACACACACACACACACACACACACACACACACACACACACACACACACACACACACACACACACACAGACACACACACACACACCCAACCAATATGTTTTAAAAACACACAACATATTTCACCCAAAAATCCTAAGTATAAACATAGTCAAATCCCATGTGACCCATTACAAAAAATTTATCCAAAATTGAGCATTAAAGATTATATCCTTAGCTTGGTTCGACAACTAAAACTGAATCATAAGACCCTATCTAAGATTCCCTTAAAATTTAATAATCAATCAATGAATTCACACGGATTTATGAATTGAAAAAGGAATTAGGATAGAGCTTCCATAGATGTATATATAAATATGATGATGTCCTATAACACTACCCATTCCATTTAGGCTCTTTATATTGTATGCTAGGTTATGTGGATGGTCGAGCCATCCATAAGGCCCTACATAGAATGCTTCTAATTTTTTTCTTTATAAAATTTGGAAAAAATGAAACCCATTAACCCTTTTCAATTTTTTTCCTCAAATCCATCAAACACATCACACACGAATTTAAAAAACATTACCAACCTAAAATAGTTTCTTATTATGCCAACAAAGCTGAATCTCCTCTTTCCTTAGCTTTAATACCTTTATTTTTCAATTTCTACTTGATACTACCCATAATCCATCCTCATAATCCTATTTCTTCTCTCTTTTATTCATATCCATCACATTACTTGGCATGAATTTCTCCTCCATTCTTAGAAACAAAACTAACTAAAAATATGCATCCTATAATAGTTCAATAGAACCCCCAGTAAGATAAATTCCACCACCATTTCTCATGTAGCCAACAACCCAAATTCCATCATCATTTTTTTTATAAAAATAATTTTTAATTAGAGTCAATGAGATATTATAAATTCTAATCATCTCGAAACTTCCCATGAAAAATTTAAATAATCTTTATATATCCTTAATAATATATGCATGCTTTTTGAGTTAAATCAAATCTAGCATTGAATTCACTTAGTTTATAAAAAATGACTAAATGATAAGTCACAATCACTATTTTTTCATGTAATGTTGACTATCAAAAATTTAGTTAACATAATTAATATATGGCAAGGGTAAAAAAAATATGAATTCATAATAAATGTGTACATGTAACACATTTAGGTTTGGTAATTTTATAAGCCTAAATGTATAGGTGTTGAATAAAAAAGTGTGCATATGATGTTATTTTGAAACATGAATTTTCATCTTTTTTACCCCCCAATTTGATTCAGTTACACCTTCACCTTTAGCTAATGCAAGAATATTAACCATTAAAAATAAGGGTGGAAATGGCCATAACCTAATCAATATAAACTACATAATTTTATTTAAAACATCATTTTAAATAACCATTAACATGATTATAAATTTCTCTAAATATTATTATTAATAACTTTTTGTTATATTAAATATTTTCAATATTTTGGATTTAACATTTTTAATGATCTTACAAGACTCCATATGACTTGTTGTGGAGTTTCATCTACCAATAAATCCATAATATTAACACCACTAGTCAAGAAAAGGACCAATTAATCAGATGAATAAAATGAAATGGATTAATATAAGATAGGGTATTACGTCTCTAATTTAAAGTTACCTTAAAAAACTACATCTCTATAAAATAAAAGAGTGTAAAATTGTATCAAACAATCCTTCATTATTGTATTTATTAGTCAACTATAAGACACTATTTGATTAGCTTAGGACATCTACATATCTATTATGTTCATCTTCTAATAACATATTTATTTTTCTCCCGTCATTCAATTCAATCTAAAATTTTAAAACAAAATACAAAGGATTAAAGATGCATTGAAAATGTAAGGGTCATATCCAATCACATCTAGGTCAAGTGATATATGAGACTCAATTAAAGTATATGTGAAAAACCATAATTGTGTATAAATATTTTTCATGTTGGTAGGAAACTATTTTAAATCATGTTCATCAATTCTCACTATAGATGCAATTATTTTCATTACTACACATATAATTTAATTTATCCAACACATGAGACATGCTAACATAAAAATCAAAATTTTGATGATCAACTTTGTGTTTGATAGTCACCAAATGTCAAGTTCTCATTGTGGATTTTTTTTTTCAAAATTGTTGTAATATATTGAGGAAATTTAATATATTGACGAAATTTAATAGTATCAATAATATATTTATATTTCCCACCACATTAATGATATGATTTAAATATAGGAATAACTCTCACAATGAAAATCTTTTCGACTTAAGTCAAAACATTTTAAAGAAGTTTTCATTTTTCCTTTAGATATATACAATTACATTTTTATATATGGTGACCATATCTCTATAAATAAAATATTTTACATGAAAACAATATCAAAAGGAAGTAAATTTAATATGTTGATATGATTCTTTGCATATGGAGAAAATATAATTTTCAAAATTAAAATCCAGAATTCTACATAATTTATCTTGTGTAATGGAAAGTGTGGAAACATGTGGAACATAAAAGTTTCTTTAAAAGGGATGGATATATTTTCCTAGGAATATAATTTGAAGGCTAACATATATAAGATGAAAAAGAGAGTAGTATATATTCTATGGAATAAGTGTTTGAAATATGTTGTATATTTTGCATGTATTTTTGGTATTCATTATTTTAGTATATATAGTATTAATAATTATAATAGTGGTACTCATATTTTATAGACTTATGGTTTTAGTACCCATGTTTTTGAGATCTACAATATTGGTACCCATTGTTTTAGTACCCATAGTTTACCTATTTATGTGTGTATATATACTTTCACATATAATATCAAGAAAAAACAAAACTTCATAATGAATTATTTTATTGTAAATTGTTAAGTTAATGTAATAATGGAATTATTATACTAGGTCTTTTACTTAAAAAGGGTTTTTACATGTACTGTGTAACCTTGTGTGGATTCCATCTATTTTATAGCTCTTACTGTATAAATGATTATTTAAGTAATATTTCCAGTTTTTAATTTATTAGATCTATTTTATCTTCATTTTGTATTTAAGATATGTCTTATCTTTGTGTGAAGAGTTAGGATTTAAGTCATTTATGATAAACTATTGTTTGAGTTGGAGATTTGCATAGGATAATTTTAAAAAAAAATGAGAATGATGGGAAACACAAGTATAAACATTGAAAAAGTCAATACTCAACATTTTGAGTTGTGAATGCTCAAGATGGAAGCTATTTTTATGGATAGAGCTCATCACATTTATGTATCAAGAATACAAGTTGCATGTATGAAGTTATAAAATTGAGAAAATATCTATAAAATGCAAAAGAATTAGATCAGATTATGTTTGTTACTTTCAATTTTTTTAATGTCTTGATGCATAAAACTTCTAAAGTTATATGGGATAAGTTAGGGATTTTGTATCTAATAAAGTCTCTAGTGAATAAACTATTTCTATAAAATAATTTATATTCATTGAGAATGAAAGATGGTGATTCTATATTTGAAAATCTAAATGATTTCAATATTGTGGTAAGTAAATTAAAGTCTATTGAAATTAAAATTGAAGAAGAAGAAAAGTGTATTACTTTTCTTTGTTCTTAGTAGTATTATTGGGATAATTTATTTATGTAAATAACTACTAATATATCTACATTTAAAATTGAGGACAAAGTGAGATATTTGTTATCATAATAAATGAGGTGAAATATACTAAGGATTATCAAACAAAGGATGCCTTGTTTGTAAGAGTTCATTTTAGAGAAATAACTAAAATAAAGTTAGGATAATAAACTTCTAGAGGTAAATACAAGAATAAAATAAAATATAAGAGGAAATATTGGAGTTATTGTAAAACATGTAATTTAAATAAAAATAACAAATCTAAAAAGGTTGAAAAGGATAAATCATATAAATATTTATATTCTATAGAATTAAATCTCTCTACTAAATATTTAGGGGATTTATTCTTGGAAAATTAAATCTCACATGCATATGATGGTACATGGTTAAATGACTGATGCAAATATTTTCATATGACCCATCATAGGGAGTGGTTATACGAAAATAAAGATATCAACAAGCATGATATCTTCTTAGGAGATGACTCAACCTATAATATCATAGAAAGAGGGAGATTTAATTTGAGGTTTAACTATGGAAGTGTTAAAACTCTCCCTAGTGTTATGTATATTAAAATTTTGTTTGGAAACCTAATATTTATAATCAATATGAATGATGTGGGTGTGAAAGTGGTATTTAGTAAAGATAATTTCAATGTGGTTTATGGAGCAACGATAATGACTAGATGAGTCTACAAAGTAAGTTTTTCAGACTTAAGAAAGCAATATAAGTGATGAATGTAAAAGTTATATAGTTCTTGAGGTGAAAACTATTTCAGGTCAATCTAGTACATCTAGTGTAGACAAGATAATTTTATCACATCAAAGTATGGGACACATTGGAGAGACAAGCCTTCAAACATTAAAAACAAAAGGCATGGATTAAGGATTTTATGATTACCCATTAGACTTTGACTTTTGTGACAATTATGTATTTAGGAACCAAGCTTGAGTGAATTTTCCCAATAGTGATACAAGATCGAAGGGATTTTGTATTTAGTTCATAGTGATGTGTTTGTACTTGTGAAGGTTTCATCCCTAGGTAAATATATGTATTATGTTTATTTTATAGATGACTACTTGAGAAAAATAGAGTTTATTATATCAAGGCTTAATCTAAAGTTTTTAGTAAGTTTGAGGAGATTAAAGCTCTTGTTGAAAATTAGATAGAGAAGAAGATTAAGGTTTTAATAAGTGACAATGATGGAAAATAATTCTCCAATGCTTTTAAGTAGTTATGTAAGGACTATGGAATAGAAAGTCAAAATAAAACTCCATATACACCATAACAAAATAGAGTTATAGAAGAATTATTAGGAATATGATGGATAAGGTGATAAGTATGCTCAGTGGATCAAGATTAGAATGATTTTTTTGGCACAAGAAGTCACAACTACTTGTTATTTTATAAATAGATCACCCACATCAGCCTTGGTTGATAAAAATATATAAGAATCATGGACTAGTATGAAACATTCTCTCAAACATCTTAGGATTTTTTATGATGCTTACATGTACCTTCTAAAGTACAAAAGGAAAAAGTTGGACAAAAAATCAATAGTGTATACTTTTTGGATATGGTATTAGTGTAAGAGGATATAAGTTATGAGATCCACAAACAAATAATATTTTTAAAATCATAATGTTATAATAAAATACTAAAATAAATTATAAAACATGAAGGGAAACCAAAGGATGACCCTGGACATATTTAATTTGAATAAAAAGATGAAGAAAAAGTGTCTAAATTCAAGGTAGCTACACAATATGAACCAAACCATAAGTTGAAAGCAAAATATTCACTTGAAGTTGAGGAGGAGGAACCAAAAAAAAAAAAAAAAAAAAAAAAAAAAACTCAATCCTTGATAAGGTTCTATTGGTTGATAAATTCCACTAATAAGTATAGTCCTATTATTTTCCATTCTACATTTATTATATTAGCTTCTTATATTATTAATGAAGACACTACAAATATAAAGGATTTTCACCTCAAAATAAAATAAGTATGAGAAGAAGGATATGGAGGAAGAAATGGACTCCATAGATAAAAATAATTCATGGGACTTGGTAAAAATACATTCTATAAGAAAAAATGCTGGCTATAAATGGGTATTTAATAATAACTACAGTGTAAATGGGAAAATGTATAAGTATAAAGTTTTCCTCCTGGTAAATATATTATCTCAAGTAGAGGGAAATGGTTTTGGTGATATTTTTTACCTATTTATAAATTAAATTGAATTGGATTTATTAAAGTTGATATTATTGATTTTGATTTGGAAATATAACAAATTGATGTAAAGACAAATTTTTTATATGGTGAGCTTGAGGAGGAAATTTATGTGACATAGATAAGAATCTATAAGATAAAGGGAAAGAAGTATTTTGTTTGTAAATTAGAAAATTATCTCTATGGATTGAATCAATCACCAATAATTTAGAACTATAAACTTGACTGGTATGTGTTGAGACTTAGGCTTGAAAGAATCAAAATTGATCCCTATGATTATTTTAAACATGAATGGGAAAAATTTATTATCATAATATTATATGTGGGTGACATGTTAATAATTGGTAATAATAATGAAATGGTCAACCAAGTAAAGCTTGAATTATCATCTCAATTTGATATGAAGGATCTTAATGTTGAAAAATAAATTTTGATATGGAAATTAAAAAAATATTGGTTAAACAAGAAATTATAGTTAAATCAGAATATGCATGTTAAACTAATACTATATAGGTTTAAGATGGAATAAAGCAAGTCTATTAGTACTCCATTTTCTATTGGTCAAAATTTACCTACTGAGTAATATCTTAAAATAGAAAAATAAATTGATGACATGTCTCTACTTTCGTTTGCTAGTGTTTTTGTTATATTGATGTATGTAATTGGTTTGTATGAGATCTTACATTGATTGTGTAGTGGAGTAGTGATAAAATTTATGTCAAATATGGGAAAGTAACATTGGACTATGGTAAATAAGTCTCTGGGTATTTTCTCATGACATAAAAATATGTACTTTACATCATGGTAATCCTAGTGAAAGAAAAAAAATTAAAATTACATGGTTTTGTAGATTTATACTCGGATGGATATTTTCACTACTAAATATCTACTAATGGGTATGTATTCAAATTTTTTAGTAAAGATGTAAGTTAGATGAGAAAATGATATAATAGTTTTTTGATATCCATGAAAGAGGTTGAGTACATGGTAGCCACTTAGGAAAGTAAAGAATTTGTTTGGAGTCAAAGGTTAATTTTTAGTGTTAGGTTTATTCAAAAGGTTATACGAATAAATTTTAACACTCACAGTGATTTTTTCTAGAAAATAACCTTGAATATCACTTTGTAATGAAACACATTCATGTGAAACACCATTTTATAAGGTAAATGGTCAATAAAAAGAACATACTATTAGGGAAGGTAGACACAAGTGAAAATGTTTTTGATTCACTAACAAACACTATGGGTACTAAGAAATTATCTTGGTGAAAAAAATAAAATGGCAAAGCTAACCTTAGTTATTGAAAGTATAGTTGTGTGCTTCCCATGGAAAGTATTCAATAAGTGGGATATTGTTGAAAATGTGTTGTATATTTTTCATGTGTTTTTGGTACCCATGGTATTGGTAACCATGGTTTTAGGAATTATAGTTTTAGGACCTATGGTATTGGTACCCATAAGTTACCTATTGATGTCTCTTTATACACTTGCACATATAACATGAGAAAAATAAAACTTGGTAGTAAATTATTATTTTGTAATTAGTTGAGTTAATACCATAAATGAATTATCATGTTAGTTTTTCTACTCAAAAGAGTTTTACAAGGTGAAATCATATGTACCATGTAATATTGTGTGAATCATTTTTATTTTATCTTATTAGTTGAAAAATTATGTTAGTACTTCTTCTCTTATTTCAATTTATTAGATCTATTTCATCTACAATAGACACCCATTGTTATAATGTTATAAAAAATAACAAAATATGTGGAAGGAAAATCAGATCTACAATTCTTAAAAGTGAATTTTAGAGCACTCTTTCTATGATGGTGTGTTGTTGATTGTAGTGTTGGAAAAGGGTCCTATGATAAGCATTTGTATTCTTCTTATTGTGCATGTAATAAGTACCACTAGAAGATTTTAATTTCATAGAAATATATGTACACAACTTACAAGATGTATAATACGAAGAAATGTGAAGGAGGTAGTGAATACAAAATATTTAGACTATAAATTAAAAATGGATCAAAATAAACATTTCAATTACGAAGTATGGACAAGATATAAGCATAAATGTTTATTTTCAAGTTAAATAGTGAAAATATTTTTAGATCAAAGATGTCTTGGATCACAATCTCTAAACCATCATCAGGATGAGATAGTAAGATAATAGTAAAATTAGATTATAGACTTAGGTTTCAAGTTATAAATATTAATAATAAAATACTAGGAAATAAATTGGTCAAAAAATGAAAAATAAATATTAAATAAGGTAACTTGAAAAAGCTATAGTTGAGAAGATGATGATGATGATGATGATGATGATGATGATGATGATGATGATGATGATGATGATGATGATGATGATGATGATGATGATGACAACGATGACAACGACGATGACGACGACGACGATGATGATGATGATGATGATGATGATGATGATAATAATAATAATAATAATAATAATAATAATAATAATAATAATAATAATAATAATAATAATAATAATAATAATAATAATAATAATAATAATAATAATAATAATAATAAATGGTATCAAAATACAAAAAATATTATAAAAACTGTTAGCTAACTACCTACATCAACTTATTTTATAGAAAGAAAGAAATAAAAAATCATATTACAAAAACTAGACTCTTAACATAATTCTCTAAGAATTTTAATCATAATCGTCAGAGTGCTATATGTACTCACGTAACTACCACATAGAAGAAAAACATTATGCACATAATAAATAGATAAATATTATGCACAAAATAGTCCATATTATTTTCTCTAAATAATATACAGTCTAGATAATTCTCCCTCTCTCTCGAGCACTCAGGAGAAGCACAAGGAGTGCTTAATAAGTAGGCAAAGGAGTTGGTTTCACAACAACCACTTAGTTATTATGATCAACCTAAATGTATGTGGATTATCTTAAATAAGTTCACAATAAAATATTATTCATGAATAAAAATAAAATAATCTAATGAATATAACATAATTCTAATTCAATTGTAACTCTATGAGTGGGTGTCAACATGACTAAAAAAATGGGTTTGGAAATAACTCAAACCATTAGTCAGTGTGAACATGATCACTCCAAAACCCTCCATTAAGCACATAAATAGGAGTGAGAAAAGATAAATCAAAGAGATTGAATGGGTCTTCACAACTAGGTCTGATCAGGTACCCATGTACAAATCAAAGTGAATTATAAAGTGTCCCCATGGTAAAAAATACATCTTATCAGAATACATAGATGTTGAGTCATTATAATCACCAATTCAAATAGGAATTGGTACTCTATATAGGGCTCACTCTATGAAAAATACTGGTCACAAAATCACTAGGAAAAAGAACTACCAAGGATGAAAATAATCATCATAAGGTACACAAAAAATAGTAGAACCATAATTAAAGTGTGGAAGAAAACATATGTTGCAAAGAAACCCAAGAAACACAACTCAAAAACTCAAACAATGTTGTGTTAGGTGAACTCAATAGAATGAATCCCATCAAATGAAAGATGCACACAATCAACTACCTCAAAAAGAAACTGTGGTGTGTGAAAGGATAATAAGAAGAACAACACTTAGAATAGTATGTGCACATACTCCCCATATTATTGAAGTGGGTGTAGTGACTCAAAAAACATATCTATATGGATGGGCCAATCCTATTAAAAAAATTTGAAATGATGACACTAGGTTGTACTAGACTAGCTACTTTTTAGACGGAGATTAAACTACATAAAAATATGAAGGAGACTATCAACATCAAAGATACAGATACAAATATCTCAATACTATGTACCTAGTGTTGATGGGATAGTCAATAATTGAAGAGTAAAGTGTTTAATCATAGAGCATACAAACATGAAGGGAAAAAGTCCATGACTCTCAGTGTGACTATAAATAAAGGTCCCATACAACAAAAATATCACCAAGTGATGTAAGAGAGTCCACAGTGTAGTCAATGTGTAGTAGATGACATCTATGAAATGAGAGATGTAGGCTCCAAATAACACATTTGCCTAACAAGGAGCTCAAATAACCAAGGAGCATCAAAAGTTAGGTATAGTAATGTGTGGTTGAAGAAGTTGAGTGATGGAAGAACCTCACCTATAGAATCCTCTCAAATAATGTTGTTGACACTAACACCACCAAGAAAGATCATAAGTCTACCCCAAATGAAAATGAATGGTGAATGAATATTCTGGCATATGAGTGGGTACAAAGTCTATAGCAGAGGAATGTGAGTTAACATCCAAATAAGTGTCAAATAGATCATGTCCAACCACTGTAATCTCAAGTTTCTTAGGCTTGAGTGAAGGTGTAGAAGAGCCCATGTGTAGATCAATATCCTCATGAAGAGTGGAGCAGAAAAAATATGGATATCTATCAATAGATCCCAATGAATATGAAGAACCTATGTCATAACCAATGCCATGCTGATTAATCCACATAATAGGCTAAATAGGGAATGCCCAAAAGTCTAGTAGTGTGACCGACAGAATGAAGCATGTAGGAGACAAAGCAGTGGTATGATCCTAAAAAAAAGTAAACATATATGTAGATAGAACTAGATTAGGATGCACAAAGTGTGAAATAAATTTAATCACAAAAGTATCATCTATAATAATAGGAGCAACATGAATAATCAGTTGCTTAGAATATGGTAGATCACACTATAAAAGTGCATCAAGTGGATGCATACAATATTAATTAACATAACATGATGGGGTATTATAATGGTGTTGTATGCCAATAATTTTATTTTATATAGAACATATGAGGGCATCCTTCATATGAATCAGGAAGCATAAAAGAGAATTCTACATCATGAGTTTCCTATTTTCTTCCTAAAGTGTTAAGAGATAGGCCATATGATCAATGGGTTGCTTAGGTCTTGGTAGGGTATTATCAACAATCATACCAAAATAAAAAATATGATCAAAAACCACAATATAATAATGTTTACCAGTAGGTGAAGGTACCTCATCCAAGAGACCACCAATAATCAAATCTACATCAGGAATAATAGGAAGAGGTGATAGAGGTGTCTTATCCTTAAAAAATGTGTTATCACTAACAATGGAAAGAGGAAAAGAACTAATGGGAGGAGAAGGAGATGCCAAAGAGTCATTATAAAATTTATCATCAATAATTACACCTATACAAATGGGAGAAGATGGTGGAGAAACATTAACAATGTCACTAATAAAATCCGCACTACAAGAGGGAAAATAAGGAAGATGAACAATGGGATGTGAAGTGACCTCATCAAACAAAGATAAAATAATGTCCCAATCTTACTTAGGTGACATGAATAAGATAAATATGAGTTTGAAAACTATTAGAAACATGGAAGTGAATACACAAAATTACCTCCTTTTTAAAGGATGTAATCCACACAATATCATCCTCATCTATAAAAATAAGAAATTCACTAAGAACAACTTCTTACAATCCCTTCATCTGAAAGTGCATTTGCATTTTGGCTTTTTAGGTATTGTAATTCAAATCAATAAGGAGTTAAATCATATCAAAATCCATACTCAGAGACATGAAAAACTAATAGTGACGTAAAATATCCAAATACAAATAAAAGAGAGCCTCTACAAAATATGTGAGTTACTACCAAAAAGGCATCTTGTGAGTAAAACATGTGGCTCAAAAATATAATACACACTAAAAGGGATGTTAGTTATAGTCAAATATGCATCCAAAATATAAAGGAGTACAATGGGTGATAATTTCAATAAAATCAACCTCCAAAGAATGTGAGAATAAGAAATAGGTTTGATTATCCTATGAGGAGGTCTGACTTCCTACCATACTGGACCTTACCCTTCATCTTTGACAAATGAGGATGAAAGAGTGGTATCCCAACAACAAAATGACCTAAATAATTAAAATATACTTCAAATTAAAATAATACCACCTTAAAAAATGTGACCACTTCACAAAAGTTTCTCCAAGGCTCTTTTACAAATAAAGCCTCCACACTCTTACAAAAGTTAGACCATTAAAAAATTGTCCCCACATTAAAAAAGTTTCCCCTTTAAAATTTATCATCACTCTTTTCAAAAACTTACAATATAAATTCTTGACAAAGATATAAGATGTGGGAATAACCTACTATATCTTCCGACCACTCTCAACTTTCAAAAAAAATAGTTAACCATTGTGCCATGAATCAATTCAAAAATTTGATTAAACAAATAAATATTTGAATTTTTTTAAAACTAACCTTTTCAGAACATAAGATTGAGTTGGGAACTTCTAATTACATAAAAATAGGGTTTTTTGGAGAATACATTGTCAGAGGAACCACTCTAACAAGATTTGACTGGTCATTTAATTATAGAAAGTAGCATGGAAAAAACACAAAGAGGTGCTGGTGACGGTGGACAAGAACCAAATAGATGATGGGTTGAAGGTTGTGTCATGATGTATTGCCTAAGATTCAATCCTTGATAGACTAAATAAATGACTCACTAACCTTATAAGGATGTAATTTGAGTCCTTCAAACTACAACAATAAAGACATCAAGGCTATTCAGAACACAACAAAAGACCCTTGGCCATCCCTAAAATGAATAAGCCTTAGAGCAACTACATGTACCATAGAAATTTTACACCATGTAAAAATTATTCAACAAAGTATCCTCCCTTGAAATTCCATTATAATTATACCAATTAGAGGATCAAACAATTGAAACTAGATTATAATGATTATATCCACTACCTATGGGAGTCTTAAAATATTAAGGGATCCTTAAACATGAAACATCTTTTAACATGCATGTTAATAGACCTAGGGATCTAGTACCTCAGAGATGTCCACTCTAACTTGAGATGCCGAAAGGGATAACTTATCTATCCTTAAGGCTAGAAACATATCACTCAAAGAGGAACACATAGAAAAGCTTTAATAGAAATGAAAGGGCCAGGTCATATATTTGAACACAACTTTGGAGAGGGGAAGGACTCTCTGAGACATATTATAGTATTATATTGATGTTTTTTCTAAGATTTGAGGGAGGATTTGTCCATAGAGTGCATCTAAAAAAATATCACCATAAACTATAAAAAAATCTATCAAATATACATACCAAAACTTGGAGAGATAAAAGGCCCTAGTTATGCATCAAAAAGGAGGACATATATGTGCAACTCGATTCGGTTTCAAAATCAACTAGTATTCAGATCATCTAAAGAATCCATCAATCTATCCACCACTACTTTCCAAACACCAATCATCTAACAAAGAGAAAAGATTCAATACACTCACATTAATTAAATTAGATAATCAATGCAAACTACATAAACATAACTTCTTCCAACATATACATGCTTACCTAAAATTAGAGAATCAAAACCTTAGATTCAACTTTAATTAAGAGAATAGATGCTACAACTTATCAGACCATCATGTCAAATCATGGGCCATAAATGGAATGCAAATAAAATAATAACACCTACAAAATGAATAGAGTGTTATGTTTTGGAGCTTATTTCCAAATTATAATGTATTTTAAATATTATACTTTAAAATGTATTGTAAAATATTTATGTATTTCCACATTACAATGTACTTTCTAGACCCCCCTTAATGGGGAACCATTATGGATTAACATGTCCCACGAGTTTGGTACCCATTATTTTGTAAAACTGCTATGTTTGTTATCTATTGATGTATTATAGATGGGCATATTGTAGGTAATACATCAGAGGTTAGATTAGTTTTAGAAGGTGAATAAAGTGTGTGAATTTAGGTGCAAATTCAAGAGAGTTTTTTGAACATAGCTCTAAATAATATTCATGCATTGTAATTATGAGAAGACAAACTTGAGAGTGGATTTTACTCTTGTTGGCTTGTAATAAAAATCTCATAAAGTGTTTCTTGGTGGTTGTAGCACACATTGGGTGAACCACATTAAATCTTATCTTCTTGTGCAATTTTTTTTCATATCTCTTATTATTTCAATTCTATGAAATTATTATTCATTAATTCCTATTTTATTCCTAACACAGAGATAAAAATATTAAGCAATGGTTGTTGGGTTTGATATGATAGCATGTCGAAGCGCTATATGCACTCACGCAACCACATGATCACTCTTGCATGCCATTGCCAAAGAGAAGTAAAGCATTATGCACACAATAACTAGATAAATATTATGCACAAAAGTGTTTCCATATTATTGTCTGTGAATAATATGTAATCTAGATATTTCTCTCTTGAGCACTTAGGTTAAGCACAAGGAATTCCTAATAATTAGGCATATGAGTTTATTTTACAGCACTTGCTTGGTTGTTGTGATCAACTTGAATATAGGTAGATTGTCATAAACAAGTACACAACAAAATATTATTCATTCACACAAAAATAATAATTCAACAAACATAACAAAACTCCAAATCAAGCTTAACTCCATGAGTGGGTATATATATGAGTGTGATTACTAGAGGGTTTACAAAAGTGACAACACATAAACTTAAGTTTATTATCAATATTATAGGAGATAGATATTTAATAATTTAAGTTTTAACAACATATACACAAATTTATATACAATTTCATTTGATTAAAATATTTTTTGATTAATAATAATAAAATCAAAATTTAAAGTTAAAAAACTTTTGAATGCTCATAGGTTATCACATTTATAGGTAATAAAAAACTATGTAGTTTCCTTTTCAAGATATGCTACTAATCAAGAGTAACATTACAAGTGGTTGAAATAAGAACCATTGTATTATTATCAAGAAGTAACATCCCTTTAGCTATAAAGTCAAACAATTTTTTGTAGAGGTACAAATACTAAGACACGGGGGGGGGGGGGGGGGGGGGGGGGGTCGGGGGGTGGGGAGTGGGTGGCGGTGAATTAGTGTGACCAAATAATCCAACTTCAATTATGATCTTTTTAAATACTTAATTAGTTACCACAAGCATTCATGAAGCATACACATCATTCATAACAATGAACAAGAGAGATAGTATAAGATCAATCACACAACTGATGACATACATGGGAAACCCTCTTGAGGAATAAAACCCATTGGAACCTACAATTGGAATACTATTATATAATAAAAAGAACCAATTTAGACCATCTATAAATGATCAAATAACTGCAATCCCTATTTAGTGAGACTATAATCTCAGAAGGTTCTACCACACCTGTCTAGTTGAGCTATAATAAAAACCAAACCTTTTAGCAAGTTTCACCTTACAAGGAGGCTAAAACCACCTTAGATGCTAAGCTACCAAAAAAAAACCTATGAACATATCCACCTTTGTACTAATGTCTTCAACTCCTGATGATGGACCACTGATTATCACTCTTCACCTTTTCTCATACTCAAATAACAAAAGAACTATTTTTACAACAAAATTAGGGCTAATAGGTTAAACAAATAGTCCTTAAACTGATCTTCTAATCAACTCATCCACAAGACACTCTTATCTTCCTTCTCTCTAAACAACACACACAAAATCCTCTCTCCAATATCTCCCAAGTCTCTCACCCAAAGTCTAGAAATCACTAACTTTGATTTCACTATTTATAAAAAATACTTGATAATCATCACTTTGGTCAACCATTAGTCATTCCTTATCCCTTAAGGCATCTTACACATAAATTCACAACTCAAAAAAATCTTCATAGGTTGGCCATAACATCTATGGGTCACCTTTAAGTAGCTACACCTTTTAATAAGGCCCTTATAGGTCTTATAAGTCTCATGAAGGCCTATTTACTCATTTAGCACACCCTAAAGCAAAATAATAACATGGGACTACTTTCAAATACATGGGTCCACTCTTTATGTCCCCTTTGACATCTTCAAATGATCATAGTCATCTTAGCTCACCTTTGTATATGCTCAAACAACTCAAACACCAACTTGGTGCATACAAACATTATGAATGAATGCATAATCAACTTCTTAAGCATTGTTAATACTCAAGATATATTGATCACACCTATAAAAACCACATAGAGCATCATCATAGAGTCTACAACACTCCCCAATAGCCAATTTATCAAGAGACATCAAAATGGTATCTATATAAGCTCAATTACTCTTCTTGAGTCATTTGAAAAATAAGCATGAACACACAATCAAATTTGACTAATAAATATTTGACTGTACACACTTCTAAATCTTCAAATTAGGTTCATTAGATGCAACATGGAGTCCTATTCATCTTTTATTTTTATAGGACCAATAAATTTGACTTCTATTAAAAGATATGGATAAAAACATAACTCTAGTTTTTTCCTATGTTAAATTCAAATATTTGAATTCAAACGGTCACAATTAACCTTCAAACACAATGATCTAATCTCATGTCCTCTTAACTTTGGATCATTCTCACACCATCGAACATGTCCAAACTTTAATGCATAGTCCACCAATGCCAAATGCTAAACCTTAGTTATTTTGACCTCAACTTGTGCAATCCTAAAATGTTGACTTAATGTGCTTCATCAATATCTATGGATTAGTCAAGACTTTAACTATCAATTCTCACCATTCAATTAATATATGCAAACACCCACTCACCATTGGATCCTTATCCTATACCTTTGCTCAGTTTTTAAACATCATTCACCTATCCTCATCTCATTATTTCCTAACTTATTGAAGTAATTCATACCTTCGATCTTGATTGAAATTTAACTTGCGCATAAATGACAAAGTATGGGGACCCTTTCAATACACCTAAGTAGCCATTTTTGAACCTTAATAACTTCTTATGTGCTTACTCTTATGATCTCAAATTTGGACCATATGATCTTATCATATAAGATAATCCAACCATGTGATAAATTTCTATTGAAATATTTGTATGTGTGAGATATAATTCCATTAAAATTCCTTCTCAAAACATTCTATCACACAGCCAACTATGCTTAGAATTTACCTGGGAGACCAACTTTGCTTTTGCATAACTTTTTTTACACTTCAACTCATTATCTCAAATTTAGTGAAAATCAACTATGATAAAAAAAATTAATAAAATCATATGATTAGTTTCTCTTGAAAAATTCACATGTTTAATAATAACACCATCAAGATTCCATCTTATATTTTCTTGTCACACACAAATTTAGATAAGTATGGAAAAACATAGTCAAACTACATGGGAGCCCAAATTTATATATGCATATCTTTTGACACAACATATCACATGATCTAATGTTTAGCATAAATAAAATAGGCAAAAAAATTAACAAACCCATATGATCATTTTTTCATGGCTCCTCCATATGTACGAATGTTGACCTTATCAACATGCTCCATCGGCTCTTTCTAGCCACATGCAAATTTTGCTAAGTATGGAAAAATAATGAAATCTGATTGAGAAGCCAATTTTTCACCCTCATGTCATTGACCTTGATTTTAATCATGACTTGAGATATGGTTCATAAAAACTAGGGACTAATGTGATCACAACCATATGACCAAATTTCTTGGACTCATTCTCATGTGGTAATGGTGACATCATCAAACTACCTACTCAATTTTTCTACCACTAGACCAAAATGTCTAGATGAACACAATAAAGAATTGGTTGAATTACACTCATGAAAAAAATAACTCAAATCATTATTGACTTCTTATAGGACCCCTTGCACATGCTCAAATCACCATACTCATCCCTGAACCTCTCTAACCATGCCAAAATAGAAGATCAACCAAGCATACTTCAAAACACACTGGGACAAGCACATTGCACACTTTATCATTATTATTTAGGCCAATAAGGAAATTCATCCACTCATCAAGATATCTCCATGACATCACTGACAACTCTCTAATAATCTCCTCCTTTGTCATTGATGTTAAAAACCAATATATATATATATATATATATATATATATATATATATATATATACATATATATATATATATATATATATATATATATATACATATATATATATATATATATATATATATACATATATATATATACACACACACATATATATATATATATACATATATACATATATATATACATATATACATATATATATATACATACATATATACATACATATGTATATATACATGTATACATGTATGTGTGTGCGTATATATATATATATATATATATGTATATATACATGTATACATGTATGTGTGTGTGTATATATATATATATATATATATATGTATATATACATGTATACATGTATATATGTATATATGTATATATATGTGTGTATATATATATATATCTATATATATGTATATATATATACATGTATATATATATATACATGTATATATATATATATATATACATGTATATATATATATATATATATGTATACATATATATACATATACATCAATATACATCTCACCTTCTCTCTCTTCAAACACTCCCACAATAGGAACTTTCTCTCCCTTTGACATAATGACAAAGTGGGCACCAAATGATATTGAGGACATAAAAATACCATAAATAAGAGAGGACCATCTTAGAAAGATGATAAAAACTCCTCACCTTGAGCCTACATTTTCTTTCCTTGATAAACTTCCTCTTGCTCCATGCTAACACTCTCTTCAACCAAGCACTACACCTAATGAATAAATAACATACAAAAACACATAAATATTATGGAACACATAAAGAAACATCTGAGAGGGACTCCCCTTAAGAAGTCTAAGAAATTTAACCTTACGAGCATCTTCCGTTCTCCACACACCATGAAGAATCACCACATATGTTTATTATCCTTCTCTCTTAAGCAAGCATAAGGAACACCAATAAAATTTCATGATAATCACCAAATAATAAACATGATATCAATAAAATTAAGAACTCTCCTTGAAGCATACATTCCTTTCTCTTTTGGAGAAATTGAATGAAAAGCACTCTTCTTTAAATTAGGCATTTCTAGCCTCCTTGTAGTCCTACCTGAAACTTGCAAAGCATAAAATTATTAGTAGACACTTCTTCAAGACCTAAAAATTTCATATCTGGAGTACTCTCATATTACCCCTCAAGCACACGAATTTTCATCACCAAGACCATCTTCTATAACATACTTTCTTCATAAACCTATAAGCTAATTAACCTTCCATATTGACAAAAACTTGAATAACTTGAGAACCCCAAACATTAAAATCTCTATGAAGCATGATTTTAAAACCCATTTGGCAAAATTCAACAAATTAATTAACCTAATATCTCAATTCACAAGTCAAACAAGTTATATATCTGAGCCCAAAACCTTAGAATCTTAAAACAAACAAAGTTAACAAACTTCTTTCTAGTGAATGCACACTTCTAAAACTTTTTAACACTTAGAACAATTCTAGACAAAAAAATTGAGCTTCCACACCATTAGGATCCTTGAATTCCTATAACCCATTTAAGGCATTTTTAAGGACTAAACACTTCTTAACATTGCATCAAACTCATTATGCCATTTGGAACAATCCATTCTGACCCTATATAATAGCTCCTTCACGAACCTCTCAAACAAGCTCATGAACTTGTTTATCCCCCTTAACAAAGGACCTTATCTAATATGCATTATCATCTTGATCACATAAACTTGCTTCTCCACTGAAAGGAGTCTCTTAATAAACATAGACAGGGACCTCCTCTACACCATAATGTTATACCATGGTGTGAAACTAAGAGTTACCCACAACTCCTCATATTCCTTCTCCTCATTGGTCATCTAATACTTATAGTTCTTCTTCTTTTTTAACTTAGGAGAAACAACATTCCTAACCACTAAAACATTCTCCTTTTCTTCTAGAATTGGATTGATAATACATGGAGACAACAAAGATACATGACATATCTTTTCATCTATGGAATCTTCCTTTTCATTAGGAAAAACAATTGATGCTATTTTATTGATACATGATCATCAATAATAAGGTGTTTATTTGGATCCATACATACCTCAGGACTAGCTTCAACTAGCACCTTGGTATTCTCTTTGAACTTGATCTCTTCATTCTCAACATGGGCAGATAATGAGAGCCCTTGGCACTCTTCAAATTATAAATCATTCTCTACAATAGAAAACAAATTAATTGGACTTGTAGTCTCATCATGACTCAAGATTTTCACCTTTGGATTCCATGTGTTAACATGCCTTCTTCCTTGTACTCTATGAGATTGATTAAACCTAGTATGACTTATAGACCTTTACTTACAGAACCTAGCAATGTGACCTCATTGTTCAAAATTGTAGCATACCATACCTTTTTCAAGAAATTTATCTTGCCTTACCTTATTTGGAATGAAATTTTCAACATGTCCTATGTCATGAAAATTAAAGCACTTAACTCTATTCATACAATTTGATTGATGACCCCCATCATAGTTCCAAGCAAACTCATTTATAATAGGTCTCTTTCATTCTCTATCCCTATGACCAAATTGATTACATGTGTAAAAATAAAAATTTAATCTTGCATACCCCATGGCATTTGATTTTTTGATTTGATTTGTCTTCATTCTGCTAGCACCTTCAATCCTTGTTTGATGATTTATCTTTAAATTAATATTTACCTAGTTCACATTAGTCTTAATCTTGTCTTGAGTAATATTCTTTTGTTCTTATTCATATCCAAGACCATTTCTATCATTAGCATGATTTTTACCACTTATAATGTTGTCTAAATCACATGAGCTCTTTTCAAATCTCAAAAAAGTCTTCACCTTACTAGTTATATTTTCTAGCTCAGATTTCAATGACTCATTTTCAGAAACATACCTTGAACATTCATATTATTTAGCTTTTATGCTTTTAGATAGAATTTAAAATTGACAATTGAGATGCTTGATCATATCTTCATGATCCTTAGTGTCTTCATTCAATATTTCCTCATATACATTGAATTTTTCCTCATAGTCTTTGAGTTTAGATTTCATTTTCTTATTGATCTTCTTCTCAATCTTCAGTTCCTCAAGAGCATTCATCAAAACAATCTCACATTCCACCTCATCTTTATCATCATCTAAATCACTCCAAGTAGATTACTTCTGATGTGAGAAACTTCCTTCCTTAGCCATGAATATGGATTCATATTAAATAGGACCAACATCTTCATGCTCATATTCTGAGTCACTATCTTCACTCTCATCTAATGAGATATAATCTTCTTTGGTGTAGAGACTTTTATTATTCTTGAAGGACTTCTTGTTGTTATACTTTCTAAATCCTTTCTTCATGTATGTCTTCTTCTTTTAATCTTGACCTTCACCATGATATTCATCATAATTCTTCTTATGCTTATGAGGAAACTTAAAAGCAAAATGTCCTATCTCTCCGTAGTTGAAAAATTTGAGGGGCATTTTACCCTTATAGTTCCCTAAGCATGTGTTTAATTTCCTAGTACTCAAATCAATTAGTTCATCATCATCAATATCTGATATGTCACCCTCTTTGTATTTATTACCTTGAAACTTATTCTAAGGCTTCATCTCTATCTTGAATGTAGCTTCTTTCTTTGGTGATATATCAACATTTACTCTCATCTCATATGCAATAATGGTGTCATGTAATTGATCCATCTTAAACTAAGTAAGATCATGACTTTCTTCTATAAAAGATACTTTTGGATCAAACTTAAGAGATAGAGAGCTTAATACCTTTTGGACTATAGTTACTTCTATAATATTTTCTCCAAGACCTTTGATGATGTTCACAGTCTCATCAACTCTCTATAAAAAGGATGAAATATAATATTCGTCCTTCATTTTGAGACTTTAAAAATGCCTTGTGTGAGTCTGCAACTTAGCAAGATTGACCTTTGAATCTCCTTAAAAAATGATCTTCATTTTGTCTCATATTTCTTTAGTAGATGTATAATGGATTACCTTGGTGTATTCAATCTCTAAAAGATCAAAAGTGATAACATTCATTTCCTTGGAATTGTTCTCAAATAACTTCTTGTCTACAACACTAGATGGAAGAGTACTAGGAGAAATATAACCATCCAAAAAATATTTCTATACATCAAACCCTAGGGACATAATATATGTCCTCATCCTTGCACTCCAAAAGGTATAATTGGATACATTAAACATTGATGCTTTCTTAGTAAAGAAACCTCCTTGATGACTACCCATATTTTATCTTGGATCACCTTCAAGTTGTTAAGCCTTTACCAAAGGACCTAATATTATACCAATTATAGAGGTACAAACACTAAGACGTGGGTGAATCAGTGTGCCCAAATAATCCAACTTCAATTAAGATATTTTTAAATACTTAATTAGCTACCATAAGCATTCATTAAGCACACATAATATTCATATCAATAAACAAGAAAGATAATGCAAGATCAATCACATAATACATGACATATGTGGAAAAACCTCTTAGAGAATAAAAACCACTGAAACCTAAAATTGGACTACTATCCTATATTAACAAGAAACAACGTAGACCATATAAAAATTGTCAAGGAACTACAATCCCTATTTAGTGAGACTACAATCTCACAAGGTGTTGCCACACCTATTTAGCTGAGCTACAATAAAAACTAGACCTATTAGAAAGTTTCAACTTACAAGGAGGTTTCACTCACCTTAGATGTTGAGCTACCAAAATAACACCTATGAACACATCCAACTTTGCACTAATGTCTTCAACTCCTAATGATGGACCACTAATTATCACTCTTCACCTTTGTTCAAAATAACAAGAGTACTATTTACCAATAGAATAATGGCTAAGAGGTTAATAAAATAGTCCTAAAAATTATTTTCTCATCAAATCATCCATAACGTACTCTTCTCTTCCTTCACTCCAAATAACACACACTCAAGCCTCTATCCAATCTCTCTCAAGTCTCTCACCCAAAAACTAGAAATCACCAACTTTGATTTCACTATTTATAGAGCATACTTGATAATCATCACCTTGGTCAGCTATTAATAATACCTTAGACCTTAAGGCATATTACACATGAATACAAAGCTATAAATTATTTTTATAGGTTGGCCATAGCATCTATGGGTCACCTTTAAGCAACTACACCTTTTAATAAGGCCGTTGTAGCTCTTATAGATCTCATGAAGGCCTATTCACTCATTTAACACACCCTCAATAAAAAAAAAAGTATAGAACCACTTTCAAATACATGGGTCTACTCCTTATGTTTCCTTTGACATCTTAAAATGATCATATGCATCTTATCTCACCTCTGCATATATTCAAACAACTCAGACAACTCAAACATTGACTTGGTGCATAGGAACATTATGAATAAATACACAACCAACTTATTAAGCATTTTTCATACTAAAGATATATTGATCACACATTCAAAAACCACATAGATCATCCTCATGTAGTCTAAATTTTTTCCCAATAGCTAATTTATCAAGAGACATCGAAATAGTATCTATATAAGCTTAATTACTCTTTTTGGGTCATTTGTAGAATAAACACGAACACATAGTTAAATCTGAACAAAAATATATTTGATTTTACACACTTTTAGATATTCAAATTAGGATCATTATATGGACCATGGATTCCTCTACATATTTTATTTTTATAGCACCAACAAATTTGACTTCTATCAAAAGATATGGACAAAAAATAAAGCTCTAGTTTTTCCATGTGTTAAATTCAAATATTTGAATTCAAACAGTCATAGTTAACCTTCAAACACAGTGCTTGAATCTCATGTCTTATCATCTTTGGCTCAATATCACACCATCTATCATGTCTTAGACTTAATGAATAGTATATCAATTCTAAATTTTAAACCTTGATTACTTAGACCTCATCTCATGCATTCTTGAAATGTTGACTTAATGCACTACATTGATCTCTATGGATTGGTTAGGTCTTTAACTATCAATTTTCATCATTTGATCAATCTGTAAAAATACTTGCTTGTCATTATATCCTTATCCTATACCTTTACTCAATAATTAAACAATATGCACCTCTCCTCATCTTGTTACTTCCTGACTTATTGGAGCAATGTGCACCGTTAATCTTACTCAATCTTTAACTTGTGTAGAAATGACCAAGTATGGGGACTCTTTCAATATGCCTAAGTATCCATTTTTTAATCTTAATAACTTATTTTGTGATTACTCACATGATCTCAATTTTGAACCATATGATCTCCTCACATAAGAGAATCCAACCATGTGACAACTTTCTCCTAAAACCTTCATATGTTTGAGATATAATGACATTAAAATGCCTTCGCAAAATATTTTATCACAAAGCTAACTATGCTTAGAATTTTTTTTGGAGACCAACTTTGCTCCTGTATAACTTTTGTCATGCTTCAGTGCATGATCACAAATTTAGTTCAAATTAACTATGCTCAAAATTGAACAAACCCATATTATCATTTTCTCTTGACACCTTCACACGTGAAAGATATAACACCATCAAAATTCCTACTCAAATTTTCTTGTCACATGTAAATTTGGCTAAGTATGGAAAAACACAATCAAACTACCTAGGAACCCAAATTTACATATGCATATATTTTGAAGTGCTATATTACATGATATGAAATTTAGTGAAAATATACTAGGAACAAAAATGAACAAACCCATATGATAATTTTGTCCTCGCACCTCTACAAGTGTGAATGTTGGCCTTCTCAACATTTTCACTTAGCTCTTTCTGGCTACATGCAAATTTGGCTATGGGAAAATAATGAAATTTGATTGAGAAGCCAACTTTGCACCCTCATATCATTGACTGTGGTTCGATGCATAAGTTGAGATCTGACACATAATAACTAGGAATTAATTTGATCACAAGCATATGACCAACTCCCCTTAACTCATTCCTATCTGATAATGGTGATGTCATCAAACTACCTACTTAGATTTTTTGCAACTAAATCAAAATGTCTAAATGAACACAATGAAGAATCAGATGAATTCCACTCATGCACACAAGCAATAAAAGCATTCTTAAATTTTTATAGGACCAATTACACA
This sequence comes from Torreya grandis, assembly GCA_037957365.1. Lineage (NCBI taxonomy): Eukaryota > Viridiplantae > Streptophyta > Pinopsida > Cupressales > Taxaceae > Torreya > Torreya grandis. The sequence goes on from JARHVA010002236.1 coordinate 1,914,592, forward strand.
TGCTAACATCACCATACTCATCCATGAACCTCTCTAACCATGAAAAATTATAAAATCAGCCAAGCATACTTCAAAACACACTAGGACAAGCACATTGCACACTTTGTCATTGTTATTTAGGCTAAAAAAGCACTTCATCCACTCACTAGGATATCTCCATGACATCATGACATCACTGACAACTCTCTAACATTTGTCTTTGTAATGATAAATTTAAGTGGTCCCTGTAGAGTAATTTCATACTCTACATCATTTTTAATTTATTTTTTTGGTTTGAGCATTGCAATTTTAGTTCCTGCACATCAAGGATGAAGCCGCAGGGTTTTGATGTAGAAGACACATTCATTTTGATAAGTATCAAAGTGAAAAAGAAGTTTCCAAGTGTCATCCTCAGAACATGGTTCCTTTTTCCCCCTTTTGTTCCTTTCATTTCAATTTTGGCCTAAGTATTGGATTCAAGTGGAAGCGACCACTTGTCGGCCTCTAGGAGACGAAGATGGACAACTGGTGACTTTTAAGGACCTCGTTGTAGCTTTTTGAAGAACAACAGAATGCACCACATGTCAACATGCATGTATCATATGTGGCATCGGTGTTTCCTATTTTTACAAAGACTTCTAATGAGCTAAGCAATAGAGAGAGCGAAAGATGCCAGGTGGCAGTAGTGGAGGCCTTAAATTACCTTTTTGAAGAAGTAGTGGAAGCCACCATGTGTCGACTAGCAGAGCCTTTGTTTCAATGCCTAGATCCAATGCTTTCCATTCAATGCATAAAGGCATCATTCATTTTGCTAAGTATCGAAGTGTAGCAGAGGCTACCAAGTGTCACCTTCCGGGTCCCTCTCTACTCTATCCCCAAAGAAAGTGTAAGGCACCACATACCCCCGACAGGAGAAGCAGAAGATGCCACGTATCTTCCCAAGAATAGTGGAGGTCACCACGTATCAACTTTTGAGAGACCACCTTCGAGCCTAATCACCAAATGAAATTTTTGGTCGATCCCAGATGATATTTTAATGTACCGATGAAGCACCGAGTGTCAACAAGTGAAGATTGCCACATGCACCCATCCTTCTTAAGGGTTGTCAAGGAAAAGAATGCACTGAATTTTGTTTCAATAAAGCTGTAAAGTATCAAGGAAGCAGGCTGCAACAAGTGTCAAAGGTGGGGCGTTCCTTAACAAAATATAAAGAAAGTGGAAGTGGCTAAGTGTCATCCTCCAGTGCCTTCTAGATCAATAGGAGAGAAATTTCATAAATTAACTAAGTGTCCTCATGTCCATCTATCTGCTACAATAGAGATGGAGGGGAAATAGGTGGAAGTTATTCTTAGTAGATAGAACAGTGCATCGGGTAGATTTTTGGGGCTCTCAAGCATTGAAAGTGTCGTATGTTTGTCCCCTAGTAGCATAGGCAAAAGAGATAGTTAAGCGACTAAAATAGGAATGGAATGAAGAATTTTAGGTGTGAAGAGAGGTATTAGACATGGATTGCCATGCTATAATCAGGGCAATTTTTGATAAGACCAGGATGCATCTAAGGCATTAAATGCACCATCTATTTTGTCCCCTGTGAGTGAAGGATGGAGTGGAATTGCATGGGAAAGAAAGTGATCAAAGGAGACACCTAAGGCTATATAAGAAGGATTGTAAAATCTAAAAAAGGAGGGGAAGATTTCTGATAGTTTAGACTTCTTGTAATTTTAACCAGTAATATCATTTGCTCTTGTCTTGATTTCCTGAAGTTGTAAAAGTTGATATAATCATGCATGTTTCTGTGCCCTTTATGTGGCTAAATGAATTAAGGAAATTTAAGCTCCATGCCTTGGTTGGTGTTACCTGTGTCATTTACATAGTAGTCTATGCTGTATATTTACTAGTCTTGTGATTGGAAATGTTATTTGATTTTATCTCATTTATTGGAATCTAAAGTTCTACATAACTATGCGTGACTTCTGCACCTCTTATGTGATTGAAGGGTTCTATTAAGAAGATTGAACACTATGCCTTTGTTGACAATTCCTGTATCTCAACAAAAGACTCCCCTATTGTGAGCCTCTGGTTCTATTATTCCAATCATTTACATTGATCATGCACCTATCTACTCTTAAATGTAATTGAATCATGTAATAGTTTATCTATGCTCAGGTTAGGATTAGGATTACACTCAGGTGCATCGCCATAGTTAGGTTTCAATTCTTGCATTTGCATTTTTGTTTAATCTCCTATCCCTTTTCTCCAATACTCGATACAAAAGAAGAGACCAGCTTCTCTAAAATCTGGAGGTTGTTTCAAGCTGCATCATCCCACAGCTTGAAACTTCCCATTGTTGTTGATTAAAATCAAGTGCAATTTTAAGGCATCAACAGTTTCTAGCATGCCTAATGGGATATAACTTTCAAGGAGTTGAATAAATTTTGGTGTATTCTTCAGCCAATTAGCCTTTGGAGGTTTTCATCAACACCAACAATGACTCTGAGTCATCAGTCAATCAAGCAGTATCATCAAGAAATCCCTTTTGGTATGTATAACTTTGTTACTCATAGCTATGAGTCTTATTCTCCTTATATATTTAATCAAGAACAGGCTTATACTGGAACCATGACAAGTAACAAGGATGCAAATGGTTATGAGCTATACCAATATTATGATCAGTCTCCCCAATATGCCACATGTCATGCCCAACCTGGCCTTATTTTCACCTTCAAAAAAGCATTGATGGGTTTTAAGAAATATGTATTAGAGCTTGACAGCAGAAGGGGATATGGCCAAGAGGTTCCTTGTCATGTCATCTATCAAGTGAGGGAAGCAATTGAAATGATCAAAAGTGAGTGGGACCCCATTGAAAGGGCAAATTGGCAAAAGCTTACATATGAAATGCTGGAGGTGTGTGGATTGATTGCATTTATAGAAGAGAGGCTAAGAATTCATGAGAACTGTCCTTAACAAGTCTACCAAAATTCATATCCACCACCACAAATCCCATATCAAATGGATGTCACTCCTATTCGTGAACAAGGTTAGACATGTCGAGATCATTTTCCCAATAATGCAGAGTCTATGACAGCAGCAAGGGAAGAGCTCCCCAAACTCTCACCTTCCCCTCAAGACCCTTCTTCCCTTCCTCAAGAGGCCTCTTGTTTTCCATCACAGCCTTCTTCTTCATCCTTTTTCAAAGAAGAGTATATTTTGAAGGAAGCAGCTGAGTATGCAGAAGAGTACGCTCAATTCATGGCTAGTCAAGAAGATTCCATAAGTATAGATGAGGAAGAAATCACCATAGGCACCCCCTTTGGTGAGAAAGAGGATAAGCCGCAAGCTATTTCCTTAACTTCAGATGAGGAAGAGATCATTTCTAACTTCTTCCTCACTTTGCAAGAAGACATGGAGTATGGATACTCCCTTGATTAAGCTATTGAGATAGGTGACACTATCATTTAGGAAGGATATGGAGAAGATGACTGTGACACTCATCTAAGTATGCATGAAGTATGCTAGCTTTTAGATTCATCCTTTCAAGAGGATGCAGTCATCACAGAGCATGATGATGAAATAAAGCTAGAATTCAAAGGAGATGAGCCAAGAGATAATGGATATTAAAAGGCAAAGAGTGAAGAATCAATAGCTAATGATTTCTTGATGACACTTGACAACATGAAGAACTAACATTCGATGATCATTCAAGGACAAGAAGAGTTCATAGATGTCAAATACACATTTTGCTCAAACTCATTCGAGTGCAGGCAGACTCGTGTGGCTGGTGCAATGAACATTCCATCAATGACATATCCGTTGCAATCACCGGTATGGCAACACAAGTTGACTTGTCATAAAGAGGATGTGGGAAAGTTTGTTTTTGATCCTGGAGGGAAGTAAGGATTAGTTTCCATTACCGCATCACTTTGTTTTTATTTTTTGCCTTCCCACTTTCTTTTAAAATAAGCATTTTAAATGCAAAGTCAGTGTCTTAGGAATTCTTTAATTCTTTATTTTTGTTATAATAAATACTTTCCCAAATCTTTCGAGATTTTCAAGGTACCTTGCACCGCATAACATGTCCACCTTGCTATTTCTTGAAGATTGAGTAGGATTTGCTAATGGTCACCCAAAATTAATGCCATTTGGAACTTGATCGGCCCATAAATACCCCCTTAGCAGATTTTAAAGTTTACAACTCTCAAGCATTCCTATGAAAAATATCTTACTCATTGCAATCGTTAGTGCCTAGTGAAATTGTTTTAGCAAGCGTGTTTTTATCTTGAGCAAAGTTCATATCAGATATTGCACAAGAGATATAAAAATGGTTGGAGCATCATCATCCCAACAAGGGGCAAGGGCACCAGGATGTCTAGATAGATTGCTAGTGAGTAGATCATACGCTACAGCTACCATGCAGCCACCAAGAAGCTACCCAAGAACCAAAGCCCTAGGAGTCAGCCAAACCAGTGACCCATCCAAAGTTAGGGACTATGCAGACAGAATCATGGACCCGATTCTACAAAGAGCCAGTAGTAAGAACCTCAGAGAGGGGGCACACCAAAGGTGCCTATAGAGAGCCTGAGCAAGGCAATATGAAAAATTCAAGATGAGAATTTGGACCTCACAACTGGCATAGTTCGTTGTCCCAGTTATGCACCCATGCTTGGATATAATTGAACTATGCACTTACTTGCTCAACCCACAATCTTGCTCCATCTAGCAAGGCCCCTTCATGTTTTAGGTCACCCCTCAAGCAATCAGGGACATGCTTGCCTTGTGATATGATGATACTGCCACCTTGCCTACTATTGAAAGGGAATAGAGGACATGGGCAAATGTCAATACTCAGGCTAGGTTTCTGAGGTCTAAGTTGAAAATGACTGATGGAGACTCAATGATACCCACACTCCCCGCTTCAAGAACTCAGTTCGCACCCACCAGCCAAGATGCATTGTTGATGATGGCTCTCATCTTTGGCATGAAGGATGACGCAGCAGTATACGCAAAGCAAATGGCCATCCTCTTTAGGCTGAAAATAGTTGACGAGACACAAGAGTACCATTTTGACTTCTTTGAGCACCTTGCCTTCTCAATGGTCAAGCAACTGACCCAATTTAGAGCACAAGGAATATTTAGGTATTCCTCCTTTCTATTCCATCTCATTTTGCACCAAAACCCTGACCTCTTCTCCCAATTTATGAGCCTAAACCTATATGACCCAGCCTTTGACCCCCAAAGAACCATCCCTGTGTCTACATAGACGCATATTTTATCAAAAACTAGTGACACATATAAATTCTAGGAATTATTTGTCACCCCTGTCCTCCATTACCTTAGCCCTGAGCCTATTATAAATAGGTTATTCCCAAGTGTCATGAACCTCCTGGTTAGTTATCCCATCCCATGTGATTAATATTTTGGGGCCCATCACATGACCTTAAGGGTTCATGGATTTTATGGGGAGTCAGTATTGCTACCAAAAGTTTTGACTCTTCAGTTAGCATTCCTAGAAATTGCCAGGCAGGTGTCAATGGTTGACAATGAATATGGATTTGGGAAGAAGAAAAGGAGGATGTATAACCTCCCATGGATGGCAAGCAATGTAAGCTTAGAGGCCAAATAAGCTGAGACCATGCTATTGAGGAAGCTGACCTCCCTGGGCTTTCTATTGATCAAAGACAAGTGGGTTTATGACCCAACAGATTTCATAGCCTCCATAGTGAGGACAAATAGAATTGGAACCAAGATCATGCATGAAAGCTGCCCTTATTGGGAAACCAAGAAAAATCTTGTGGAAGACACCCCTGGTCTCTATGTCGAGTTGACAGACCTGCCTCTCCCACCAAATAGGCCATGGGAGACCTTCTATGATAAATAGAGGGAGTATGATCCCAAGGTTAGGATGACCTTTAGCTTGAGAAGGATGCTAAGGAACAACAGTTGGGATGCAGAGAAAATTGAAGCCTATTGGAAATATAAGCAAGAAATCTCCCAAACCACCCATACCTTCGGGGGCGTAGACTCAGATGAAAGGTGGGAAGAACTTTGGGATGAATGGCATCCATCCCCTATTTTTAGCCCAGACATAAGCCAAATGCTGACACTCAGGGTAAAGCAGGAAGTAGCTAGAGTGGGACCAAGCCAACAACCATAGACTTTAGAGCAAGCTACAACTACCATAGAACAACAAAGAAGTGTGGTGTCTTCACCAACATAAACCTCCACATCATCAAGAGTAATTGAAGTCCCTAGTTCCCCACATGTGCCACCGACAATAATAGAGGCAGAAGGGAGACAAACACAGCCAGAGGTCGAGACACCCAAAAAACGAAAAAGGATGCAATTCCAATTAGACCTAGAAGAGGAAGAAGAGCCTTCACAGTGCCTAGTACAGAGCACTACAACTTCTCCTCAAGTAGGAATTACTCCCCCTCCTCCCTCTCAATCCATTCCTCACACTACTGGCATGGTGCCTCCACCCAGTTAGATGACACCTCCCGCCACTACTACCATTCCCATTTCATAATTCACCCCATCCTTGGTGCCTAAAGCCTTAACATTACCCTATTTATCCCCCTCTATTCCCAAAAAGATACCCCTACAACTCACCCCTAGCCAGCCAATGGCTCTCCAATACGGCCTACCACAAGGATTTCCCTTCGTAGGGGGACATATTATATCCCCTTCCACCTTCCAGATGCAGGCTGATGCTGCTAGGAAGGCAAGAGAAGCCCGATTGGAGAAGAAGAGGATTAAGGAGAATAAAATGTTGGCTATTCCACATTTGAGGTCACAATTTGACCCCATCCAATAGCAAATGATGGTGACCCATTTGTCACCTAATGTTTCCAGGCTGAGTGAACAAATGTAGCCAAAAGACTACACCATGAATGCAGTGGCCATTGACATGTCCCTGTTCAAGCCTCAAGACAAAGTCAAGCTGCTGACCGAATCCACTTCTGCGGTCACAAAAGATTACTTGAAGAAATCAAGGAGACTGTAGAAGATGGAGGCCAATTTGGCCTAGGAGAAGGCAAACTATAATAGTTTGGCCTAACAAATAAATAGGAAAGATAATGAGATAGCTAGTCTACAGAAATAGTTGCAAGATACTATTTCCCTCCAGACTCAATGGGCAATTCAAGCCCAAAATGATTCATTAAATATGGAGCTTACACTTGCAAAGGATGTAGCAAAAAATCTAAGATGGGAAAATGCAACATTGCAGGGAAGAGTTGAAGGACTCCAACTGTAGGTTACCTAATCACAACAAGGGCTACTGGAAGAATAGAACAAAGCTACAACTTTTCAAGCCCAGTTCCAAGTTGAGCAACAGAGGACATCACAACAGGAAATTGAGCTAGCCAATAGGACAAGAGGTGTTAGAATAGTGCAACTGGTGAAGGAGCTCTATGAATCAGTGTGGATGAGAATCTCTTTGGAGATTCCCCAGCTTAGGCCATTTTTCACCTTCCTACTCAACACGCAGCAACTATGTGAAAGGGCAGAGAATCCAATACAGAACACTCTAGCCATGATCTCTAGGAGAGTCACAAACTCTCGTTCATTACTAGATAAGCTCTACAGCTCAATGTATACAACATTGGTAGCCACAGGAATCCTAAATAGAATGGCCGCCATGAGACGAATCAATGAAGAACACAATCACAATGCCACGGCCAATAGTTGCAGAAGTTGTCTCGATGTTGTAAAAGAAGGCATCAGTGAGATGAGATTCCACATTGAAGATCTAGTGTAATTAGGCCTCCCTTACCCATTTTTAGATGTAAGGATGGTACTGATGGTGGATCAACTTGAACCATTGCTACTCACCAAACAAAGGGATCAGATAGTTTTCCAAAGCCTGTGAGATGATTCCTCACTCCCGGAGGTCAAAACTATTCTAGTTCCTATTTTTTGGCTAGAATCCAAGCTGAAAGCCACGGTTCAGGTCCTACAAACCTTTTCACACAAGGATCTCATTATTTTGGATCTAGCCTTTGATGAATTGCAGAGCAAGCAAGGATTATCTGACCATGAGTTGTCTATCTTCCAAACAACGCTGTTGAAGCTGTAAATTTTGAAATTTTGATCGAGCGGGAGTCAGGTTCTTTTTGTGTAGGCTCAAAAGTCCTGGAGGTCACCAATAACTGTAGAGTAATTTCCTAGTCTACATCATTTTTAATTTATTTTTTTGGTTTGAGCATTGCAATTTTGGTTCCTATGCATCGAGGATGAAGCCGCAGAGTTTTGATGTAGAGGATGCATTCATTTTTCTAAGTATCAAAGTGCAGTAGAAGCTATGAAGTGTCATCCTCAGAACATGGTTCCTTTTTCCCCCCTTTGTTCTTTTCATTTCAATTTTAGACTAAGTATTGGATTCAAGTGGAAGCAGCCACATGTCAGCCTCTGGGAGATGAAGATGGATAGCTAGCGAATTCTAAGGACCTCATTGTAGCTTTATGGAGAACCACAAAATGCACCATGTGTCAGCATCCACATATCATAAGAGGCACCTGTGGTTCCTATTTTGACAAAGACTTCTAATGAGCTAAGCAATAGAGAGAGTGGAAGGCGCTAGGTGGCAGTAGTGGAGGCCCTAAATTACCTTTTTAAATAAGTAGCAAAATCCACCACGTGTCGACTACCAAGAGCCTTTGTTTCAATGCCTGGGTCCAATGCTTTCCATTCAATGCATAAAGGCATATTCATTTTGCTAAGTATCGAAGTGTAGTGGAGGCTACCAAGTGTCACCTTCTGGGTCCCTCTCTACTTCATCCCCAAAGAAAGTGGAAGGCACCACATACCCCTAGCAGGAGAAGCAAAAGATGCCACGTATCTTCCTAGGAGTAGCAGAGGTCACCATGTATTAGATTTTGAGAGACCACCTTCGAGCCTAATTGTTGAATGAAGATTGTGGTGGGTCTCGAATGATATTTTAAAGTACCGATGAAGTGCTAAGTGTCAACAAGTGAAGACTGCCATGTGCACCCATCCTTATTAAGGGTTGTCAAGGAAAAGAACACACTGAGTTTTGTTTCAATAAAGATGCAAAGTATCGAGGAAGTGGGTTGTGACAGGTGTCGAAGGTGGGGCATTCCTCAACAAAATATAAAGAAAGTGAAAGCAGCCAAGTGTCATCCTCCAATGCCTTCTAGATCAAGAGGAGAGAAATTTCATAAATTAACTAAGTGTCCTCGTGTCTGTCTATATGCTACAATAGAGATGGAGGGAAAATAGGCAGAAGTTATTCTTAGTAGATAGAATAGTGCACTGGGTAGATTTTTGGGGCTCTCAAGCATTGAAAGCACCATTTTTTTGTCCCCTAGTAGTAGAGGCAGAAGAGACAGTTGAGCAGCCAAAATAGGGTTGGAATGAATAATTTTAGGCACGAAGAGAGGTACTAGACATGGATTGCCATGCCACAATCAGGGAAGTTCTTGATAAGACCAGGATGCATCCAAGGCATTGAATGCATCATCAATTTTTTCCCTTGCGAGTGAAGGACAGAGTGGAATTATGTGGGAAAGAAAGTGATCAAAGGAGACACCTAAGGCTATATAAGAAGGATTGTAAAATCTAAAAAAGGGGGGGGAAGATTTATTATAGTTTAGACTTCTTGTAATTTCAACCAGTAATATCATTTGCTCTTGTCTTGATTTCCTGAAGTTGTAAAAGTTGATATAATCATGCATGTTTTTGTGCCCTTTATGTGGCTGAATGAATTAAGGAAATTTAAGCTCCATGCCTTGGTTGGTGTTACCTATGTCATTTACATATTAGTCTATGCTATAGATTTGCTAGTGTTGTGATTGGAAATGTTATTTGCTTTTGTCTCATTTTCTAGAATCTGAAGTTCTACATAATTGTGCGTGACTTCTGCACCTCTTATGTGATTGAAGGGTTCTATTAAGAAGATTGAACACTATGCCTTTGTTGACAATTCATGTATCTCAGCAAAAGACTCCCCTGTTGTGAGCCTCTATTTCTTTTATTCCAATCATTTACATTGATCATGCACCTATATACTCCTAAATGTAATTGAATCATATAATAGTTTCTCTGTGCTTAGGTTAGGATTAGGATTACACTCAGGTGCATTGCCATAGTTAGGTTTCAATTCCTGCATTTGCATTTTTGTTTAATCTCCTATCCCTTTTCTCCAATACCCGATACAAAAGAAGAGACCAGCTTCTCTAAAATCTGGAGGTTATTTCAAGCTGCATCATCCCACAGCTTGAAACTTTCCATAGTTGTTGATTAAAATCAAGCACAATTTTAAAGCATTAACAGTCCTTAATATAAAAATCTTCCAACTTTGAATAAAGTGTCAATGAGAACTTGTGGTAAAAAAATAATTTATAATATCATGAACAAATTATTTCTCTACACATATCATGTCTAAATATTTAGCCAAAATATCTAAAATACCTTCCATATTTACATTAAAGTAAGTAATTTATTTTTAGGACAAAAGTGGAGTTCAAATCTCACTACATTTACATAGCCACACTCATTGGCATCAATGTTACATTTTAGTAAATTTCAAAATTTGTTATTATTGGGAATGTTAGTATAGGTTTTTATTCCATTTAATAGCTTTTTTCCTACACATTATTTAGCTTGATTAGGTATTATTAGGTCATTGAGGTAGATAATCCTATGTTCATGAGGATGTTGGGTCATGTCTATCATCCACCTATAAATGTACCTTGCATAAATATATTGTTATCAATCTTATCAAGATAATTCTAAATACATGATTATTTTGTTCTATTCTTATTTGATTTCATTATCAAAAATGAAGTTTTTATTCTCTTTACTTCTGCATTCATAAGCTTGTGCTCATGTGTTTAATTCTCTCTAGTTAGATCTTGGATGAGGTTATCAGGGTATCAGAGTGGTCATATTATAATAAACAATGGTTTATTATTTTGTTTAAATCATAAGTATATCTTTGATTTATATTTTAACATATATTGTTCAAAATAAAGAAATTTATAGATCCATTTGTTCAATTATAGTCTTATTATCTCATTGGTATTTTCATATATATGCATACTTTTGTATTCATAGTACAACCCTGATATAAGGGTTTAAATCCTTTGTCTCAGGCCGCACAAGTTTTTAGTCAGCGTGATCTTGGTGATCCATTTGGTAACTTTTGTGGGATCAATTTTGGCTTTTCTTTATTAAATGAGTTGTGCATAACAGTCTATTGTCACTATAAAGTCAACAAGATTTGATCTCCCTAATAATATTTTATTGTTAATTTGGTAATTTATTTGGACTTCATGACAGTCCAACCTTTATTTAATGGCCTTTCAATCTATATATATATGCATGTTGGTTGATGGTTTAGACCTTTTTATTCCTTTGTCATCCTTGCACTAGGCATTTGTTTCTATGGATTTAATTAGATCCATCTCATGGAATGTGTACAAATTCCCAAAAAAAAAAAGTCCTTGAGTTATTCAAGAAACAAAACAAATATGGTTCACATCTTCCCATTCCTATTTTTAAAAACTAAAACTAGGTTTTTAGTAAAAATATCATTTAAATTTAGCTAAATATGCATTAATAGTAAAAAATAGAAATTGTTGTAAATTTTGATAGGCAACTAAGATTGGAGTGTCATTATTTTCAAATTCTCTCTCTTTTGTTCTCCTTTAATTGGATCTATTTGATTTTTAATCACACTATAATTATAAAGTGCCAAACTTTGGGGGGTTGGATGCAGTTAATTTCAGACAAGGGTATTGTGTGTCTATATTTTCATTTTTTTGTGCATTATTTTCATTTATGAAAATTTAATTATGCATTATGGATGATAATTTGATAATTAATCTCATGTATTTTAACTATTATCAATGGAACTCTAAAATGCAAATCATTCAAATCAACAAGGGTTTACATTGCATAACTATGGGCACTGAGACAAAACCAAATACTGATGTAGAAAAAGTTAAATGGTCCCATATACCAAGATTTTAATTGGATAGAGAAACTGAGTAGAGTTCCTAACCCATAAATGATCAATAGATGGCAAAAGCAAGATTTCAGGAGCCAAACCATCTCAAATGTCATGCAAAAATAGACTGCTCAGTTTGATTGTGCATTTTATAACTATGCTTAAAAGTATCTCAAGAAAAAATATCACATGGACATGAATATATTCATGCCTAAATCATCCTCTATAAATTTGAAATCTTGATGTCTTTTCTATCTCAAGATCTAAAGCATCAAAGTTAAACCAGTAGTCTAGGATGTGATGAAGACATCAAGATAAAACTATGACAAGTAACCATTGGGTTTAAATGATCCTTAGGTTGAATGTAGATCTGAAAAGTGTCAATATCTTGGGATCTCAGGTAGAATATCTATGACATGCACAAGGTCAAAGAGTTAAAAAGTTACTAGAACAAGATCAACGGTCGGTGTTCGATCAAATCAAAGATCCAATATCGAGTGGAAATCTAATTACATCAGTGGGTCATAAAGACATAATAGAGTTCATTTAATCATGCACCTAAGATATAATGGAGATCATCAAGTCAAAAATTCATAGGATCTTGAGATCAAGTGAAGGGCTGACAAGTGTCATGATCACAGTGACTTAACAGATCAATGATGCACATTTGATCAAGTGGAAGGAGATCGATGGCATGCATTAAATCTAACCAAGGAAATAAATGGTGTGCATAAGGTTAAAGTGTTAATGAGATAGATTTTATTCAAGGTTTAGGGCTTAGGGTAAGTGTGGAAGCATATAGACTGATAATAGGATCCTAAGAAGGGATGTGTAGCTGAAAAATGGCATGATCAAGGAGCCCAAATCAAGATCAATGGTTGATATTACATTCAAAGTTATGAGAATTCAATTAGAGTTAAAACATGGTTAAGGTCAAACTAAGAATGAGTTTTTTTAAGGGATATGCCACCATTTAAGTTCAGAGGCAAAAATAGGTCTTTTTAAGCCTAATAGAGATCATAATTGATCCTTCATCGACAAATTAATTGATTTATTGATGCATGTTCTTCCTTTATTGCTTTCCCTTTCTTTTTATTACCCATTATTTCCCATTCAAGGTTTAGGGTTTAGGGTAAGCATGGAAGCATATAAACTGATAATAGGATCCTAAGAAGGGATATGTAGCTGAGAAATGGCATGACTAAGGAGCCCAAATCAAGATCAATGGTTGATATTAAAGTCAAAGATATGAGAATTAGAGTAGAGTTCAAACATGGTTAAGGTCAAACCAAGAACAAATGTTTTTAAGGGATATGCCACCATTTAAGTTTAGAGGCAAAAATAGGTCTTTCTAAGCCCAATAGAGATCAAAACTGATCCTTCATTGATAAATAAATTGATTTCTTGAATAAATGTGACGGATATTTAAAAAAAGGTGGTGATAGTTCATTAATTGATTTCTTGATGCATTTTCTTCCTCTCTTTCTTTCCCTTTATTTATATTACCCATTCTTTCCATTTGTAAGCTCTCTCAGATTTTGGATTCCCACAAGGACTATTTGATTTTGAAGAGTAGGATACTCTCTGAGATATCTTGGAAAGATATGCTCATCTTGATAAGGCTAAACCCTATTATGAATTTGTAATAAATACCTCTTGATGCAATAAAATAATTTATTTACCTATCTCTTACCTTGGATTAGTGTTTAGTGAGTTATGTATGATGGCCTTATGAAAGAGATTCTTCCATATCTATTGTCCTCATTCCTTACCTATTTTAAGGTGTTTTTAATCTATTTTTAGGTCTATTTTTTTTCTTTATGTCATTAATTTAGGCTCAGTGTGGGTTTTAAAATCCCTCTTTGTTTTTAGTCATTGCTTCCTGAACCTAGTCTATGAAACACATGCAATTAGTTCGTATATGAGGTTGTGTGAGCTCGAATTGTCTTTTGTTGATCTATTATGGGTTTAATATTATGGGATTCTTCCATTTTTATTTGGTGCATCACTTGGTTAACTTTATTAGGAGCCCTTCCCCCCTTTATAACCCTTTTCTCAATAATAACATTAGTATGGGTGATCCATCAAGAGAAAGCCTGCCTTCTTTGAAGGTTCAACCCCGCCATAGGATACCCATAGCCTGGGGTTATTCCCATATTATGACTAGGAGTGGAGGAGCCTAAATAACTCTTCCATAAAAGTGTAATCTCATGTCATAACAATTTTTGGAATGTTTGGTGGGACTTTAATATGTTTTTCATCTCACTAAAACGTTCTTGGTGTTTCTTTTTAGTGCAATCGGACTTTAGAGGAACATTCACAAACACCAATGGTGACTCCACTACAAACATCAGCTAGTATAAGTAGCATAGGTACCTAATCATCATTATTTGGTATGTATTGTCCTAAATTTGATATAAATGCATGTTCTTTCATTCCTTATCTTTCATATCAAGTTAGCAATGTTCATGTCTTCAACTCAAGTGGCCCTCAAGATTCAATGTATCAAGCTTGTCAGAATTTGCCTCTCTCTAATCAACTAGAAAAGAGCCTTAGGGAGATATGGCTTGATCTTGAAAAATAATTAAGAGAGGTTAATATGAAAGAAGATTAATATAGGAAATAATAGAATATTGAACACCAAGATTATGTTTAGGATCAGGAGTTGAGGTTTCAAGAAGAATGCTTGGTTAGGCAAGACTATGTTGGAAAACAAAATAATTATCAGTTGATCTTAGGAATGAGAGAAACTAACCCTAGAACCCAATTTCCCTCTCTTTCTTCTATTTATGCTCAAACCCAACCCTCTAGTCCACTTTGTCAATTATCATCCTTATCAAGAGCCAAATAAGTTACTAAAAGCCATTTAGCTAACGAACATGAAACCATCCCATCTTGAATCTTCTCTTATGCTAATGACCCTGACTATGTCACACCCTGTCTTGTGAAACCACCCTCTCCCACACCTATTCAGGAAAAGGAAAAGGTGGCTAAGCCTTATGTTTTCTCCTCATGGTAATCAATAAAGGAGGGCACAAAGAAGAGAGAGGAAGTGCTAGCTGAGCTAGTCCATGAACTAGTTCAAGAAAAAGAGGTGTTAGCTTAGCTCAATAAGATTTCCATAAAAAAATTATATGACTCTATCTTCCTCCCCTAAGAGCCACCAAAGAGAGCCTTCAAAGTCCCTAGCTAGAAGGATACTTTCCTAATCTGAAAAAAAGGTGAACTTATTCGCCCTCCCACCATCTCCCTCCTTCATAAAGAGCCTATTGCACAAAGAATAGAGGAGGAGATTGTATGCATAGGTGAACCTAAAGAAGAAAACACAAGTGTCTATGATGAGGAAATCATGATAGGCAGCCCAATCCATTCAGAGGAGGAGAAATTAGGTTTGGACCAGATGTTATGACACTGATTTGACACTAATGAATTATCTATTGAAGGTAGTACTGATGCCTTCATATATGAAGGTGGGTGTATTTAGGATGTAGTTGAGATCAAAGGGGATCTTGATTTGATTCATGAACTTACATTTGGTATGGGTAAGGATTAAGATGAGGAATAAATAGAGAAAAATGAGGATTAGGATCAAGTATGGTAAGAAATGTACCATGACTTCATGGACTAAATAGAGGTTCTAAACCAAACTATGCCTCCTCTAGAGCATAAAAATGAAATTGTAAATCAAGTTGAAGAAATTGACCAATCTCAAGATGAATTATCTATTGAAGGAAGTATTAATGTCTTCTAGAATGGATGAGAATGGTCAAATCTAGAGCCACAAGAACATAAAATTTAGAACCTTATATGGTTTGATGAGCCACCATATGTATCCTTTAAAATTAAGCAAAGAAAGGATGGTGTTGAATATGGTATTATCTCGAATGACCAAGAGGAAGCTGCCTTTTGGGATCACTTAGAGTTTTTTTGACTAAGCCTAGACAATCAACCTTCATGTTCAAAGGAGCCATTAGATTAGGAGGTTGTAAGTTCTCCTATAGTCCATTTTAGAGAAAGGCTTAAAAAATAAACCAATATGTCTACATTGGAGACATTTTTGTCCCATTTCATCCTCTTGAGAGCATGCCACAAGAGTAAAAAATCAAGCATCTTAGATCACCTATCATGAGCTCTCAAAAGCAATGTGTTTTACATCTTTGTCCACCACAAGTGAGTGATACTAAATCTTTTCCATTTAATATAGGAGGAAGATACTTGTAATTTACAGCCGTATACATATTAGAATAGTACAAAAAAATTCTTGTTTTCTTCTAAATGCCTTGTGCACATTCTTTTCTTGTTGTGTGTTTCCTTTTCCAAAGTGCCTTGGGAAATTTATTTGATTTGTTTCTTGTTGTTATTATTTATTCAAGAGGAAGTTATCCAGAGGGGCAGTCTTGTATCATTTCATGTCAGCTAAGAGCAAAGACTTATGACTCCATGCTCAATGGATCAGATAAGGCAACTAATCTAGGTTCTCAAGCATATCAGGCATGCTTCCCTATGAGTCAAAAAAGATGTTGGCCAATTTTAGCCCACATACAAAGATTTTAATTAGATAAATATGTTGATTAGAGTTACTGACCCATATATGATCAAAAGATGGAAAAAACAAGCTTTAAAGAGCTAGATTGTCTCAAATGTCATGAAGAAATAGATCGATCAGCTCAATCATGTATTTTATAAGTATTATTAGAAATATTATTAGGCAAAAATATAATATGGATATGAATTTATTCATGCCTAAATCATTCTCTACAAATTTCATATCTTGATGCCTTTTCTATCTCAAGATATAAAGCTTCAAAGTTAAACCATCAGATTAAGATGTGTGCAAAGACGTCAAGATAAAGCTACGAAAAGTAACCATTTGGGTTAAAATCATCCTAAGGTTGAACACAAATTTGATAGGTGTCAATATCTCAAGAGCTTAGGTAGAAGATCCATGACATGCACAAGGTCAAAGAGTCAAAAAGTGCCTAAGACAAGATCAATGGTCGGTATTTGATTAGATCAAAGATCTAATGATGAGTAGAAACATAATGATGTCAATGGGTCTTGAAGATATAATAGTGCACATTTGATCATGCACCTAAGATATAATGCTGAGAATCAATTCAAAAAGTCATGGGATCTTGAGATCAAGTGAAGGGCTGATGGGTGTCATGATCATAGTGATTTAGTGAATCAATAATGCACATTCAATCAAGTAGAAGGAGATCAATGACATGCATTCAATAAGACAAAGGAAATAAATGGATCATGTAAGGTCAAAATATAAATGAGATAAATTTCACATGAGGTCAAAATGTAGTGTAAGTGCAGAAGTAGATAGACTGATATAATGATTTTGAGAAGGGATGCATCACTAAAAAATACCATGATAGAGGAGCCTGGATCAAGATTAGTGGATGATATTAAATTTGAAGACATGATAATTTGAGTAGAGTTCAAACATGGTTAAGGTCAAACCAAGAACAAATGTTTTTAATGTTAAGGTGTGGAGCTAAAAGCTTCAACTGTTTGCAGACACAAGGAAGGATGCTGAAGAACTAGAGGCATCGGCGTCGGTAGCATGACCGACGTCAGTCAGATGCATTGGAGAAGGAGACCAGCGATGGCAAATAGCCAGCCGACGTCGGCAACACCAGGCAAGTAGGGACCGGCGTCGGTCGCCTGTGTATTTCTAGAACTGCTGTTGACGAACAATCAGTTAAGTGAAGCGAGTGTTTACATGTCAAATGACTAATTATAGTCACGAGCTGCATGTCTAATTATTGTAACTAGAGTTCTATTTTTGTAAGCATGGGATCCTATTTAAAGACCCATAAGGCATGTATTGTAATTATCAAGAAGGCAAGTAAAAAGCATTGAAGCAAGCATGGTCAAGGAGATCTACAGGTGTAAGGTCAAGGAGATCAGCTGAAGCATTCAAGAAGGGATAATAACTCAGGGTTTAGAGTTGTTGTGTTGAGCAAGAGAGAGAGGGAAGAAGGTCTTGAGGTGTGGCAAGCCTTTGAGGTGGAGGAAGAAGTGGCATCTTCCTTATTGTATTTTCTTCTAGTAATATTTAATACAAAGAGTGTGTATTGTCTCTCAAATTCTTTGCTGTCTCAAGTTTTTAGTTACTTTATCATTCTGGTATAATTTCGTGTTTAATTGCTTATAAGAAAGTAATCAATTATGCTTCCATTGGATAAGGGGTTCCTAACAGTTAGTATCAGAGCATATTGATTGTTGTAGGTTCTCCTGACATTTAAGGGATATGTCACCATTAAAGTTTATAGGCAAAAATAGGTCTTTCAAGGCCTAATAGAGATCAAAGATGGATAGCTAGCTATTGAAATGAGATCAAGAAACTTGTGTATCTCCATTGTAATTATAGATATATGAAAACCAATAAATGGGATTGGTTTTCATCTATAGTAAAAATATGATCATGTTTAAAATAGGGGAATGCTTGTGATTAATAAAGGAGTGTCTTGTCTATTGACATAGTCCTATCTTTGACAAACAAGTACCTATAGTTGCTCAAACTAGACTTAATCATGGCTCTGTTAGGTCCATGGGTATGAGGACTTTGTCCTTATGATAAATCCAAGTGAAGGGTGGTGTATAAGTTTAAAGTAAAAGGATTTGGGGATTAGAGAGTGTAGGTGGAGCATTAAATTATTTTTTAAATCCTTTAAATATTTTCTCCAACAACAAGATCATGAGTCATCATCTACAAAATAAATTATTATCTTCTAATGCATGTGTTTCAATAAATGAGAAGAGCTTGAAGACTATTGGAGCAAATGAAGGATAATTTGTTGATGAAGGATCGGTCTTGATTGGATTAAAATGTGGTGGATATTTCAAGAATGGTGGTGATAACTCATTGATTGATTTCTTGATGAATGCTCTTCCTCTCTTTTTTCTCTATATAACCCATTCTTTCCTATTTGTAAGCTCTCTCTCGGATTTTGGATTCCCATAAGGAATCTTTGATTTTAAAGAGTAGGGGACTCTATGAGATATCTTGGGAAGATATGCTCATCTTGATAAGGCTAAACCCTACAAAGAATTTGTAAGAACTACCTATTAATGCAATAAAATACTTTATTTACTTGTCTTTTTCCTTGGATCAATGTTTAGTGAGTTTTGCATAATGATCTTGTGAAAGAGATTCTTCCATATCCATTGTCCTTCTTCCTTGCCTCTTCTAAGGTGTTTTCAAGTTATTTGTAGGTCTATATTTTTGTTAGTTATACCATTAATGTAGGCTTGGTGTGGGTTTTAGAATCCCTCCTTATTTCCATTCATTGCTTCCTGAACCTAGTCTATAAAACACTTATGTAATCAATTGGTATGTGAGGTTGTGTGAGCTAGCATTGTCTTGTGTTGATCTAGTGTGGGTTCAAGCTTATGCGAGTCTTACATTTTTATCTAGTGCATCACCTGGTTAACTTTTTTAGGAGCCCTTTTCTCTTTTTTAACCCTTTTCTCAATAATAACATTAGTATAGGTGATCCATCAAGAGGAATCTAGCCTTCTCTAGAGGTTCAACACCACCGTAGGATACCCATAGCCTAGAGTTGTTCTCATATTGTGACTGGGAGTGGAGGAGTCTATATAACTCTTTGATAAGGGTGCAATCTCACATCATAACAATAATGAGAAAGTAAAATACATGGCCTTAGTTATAGTTGTACCTCAGACTCCTACATGGGTTATTGACTATGGTGCATCACATCACATGGCTTCTTCATAGTTGGAGTTCGCTTGGAACCATGTGACATGTCCACTATTCAATTAGGTGATGACACTTCTACACAAGTTTTTGGGAGTGTGTATATTGAAGTGAGTGGTGGAACATTCAATAATGTTCTAAGTATTCTCTCACTTTTAATGTGTCCTATCAATCTACTATATTACTCACCTTGGTTCAAGCATGTGATTTGAGTTTAGTCTAGATTTAGTGTATGTCAACGAGTTGCATGGTGATACTACAATGGTAGTGGGAATAGTCGATCCTTAGAATTTACTCTATACCTTCACATAATTTATCCCTGACCCTCCTTAATATCTTCATTAGACTCATCTAAAATTGATGACATTTCTAAGCCTCAGAACATCTCTAGTGATGAGGACTCCTCTTTTAGCATATATGATTACAACAGTGATGGGGACACACCTCGACCATCTCCTTGTCACCTATCAAAAATTGGGGAGTTATTTATTAATCCACCTACTTTTGGACCATTTCAAACATTACAGGGAGTGGGTAAATTGTTCCAAGACTCATCAGATATTGGTTAGTCTAGTACATAGTTATAACGCATTCTGCATTTCTTCTTCACATTTGCTTTTGATGTACCATCATTTCATGGAGCAATTGGCTCATCTATTATGCATGAGGAGTAAAATTCCTTGTATTGGATCCATATCTTAGTTGGGGATACATCAAGCATCACTTGATAGACAAATTCATTATTCCAAGGTGATCCACTCTTCACTACATATGCTTTTGATCCATAGTCACTTTAGAGAGTTCATTTTTAGGATATATGGTGGCTACATGTAGTTGTACTTTCTAGTAAGGGGTTTTAGCCCTTTCTTCTTATTTTACCTCTTTCGGGGAGGGGCATGGGAAGCGAGGGAGGGGTAAGCAGTGTAGAGGGAACATGTAGGCAAGGGAAGGGGAAGGGAAGGGATAATTTCCTTCTTTTCTACACTTTATGAGTGTTGCTTTGTATTTGGGTACCTTATCAGGGCTAGTTGCCTAAACCTATTTCATCTATTCACCTAAGATATGCTTAAGTTGGTGTGTTAGTATAGGTTTTTATTTTATTTAATGGTTTTTCGACACACATGTTATTTATCTTACTTAGGTGTTATTAAGTCATTGAGAAAGATAATTTTGCATGCACAAGGATGTTGGGTCATGTTTATCTTCCACCTATACATGTTCTTTCTTAAAGTTGTTATTATCAATTTGATCAAGGTAATTTTGAATACAAGATTATCTAGTCCTACTCTTGCTTGATTCTATTCTCAATAATGGAGTTTTGCTTCTTGTTGCTTTTGCATTTTTATGCTTGTGCTCATGTGTTTGATTCCCCCCAGTTTGGATGATTCTGTTAGGGAGCACAATTTTTTATTACTTTTCATCACAACAAGGCAAGGTTCCAATGAGATGCAGGTGAATTGCTTCAAGTGGCTTGGGTGTATCTAGGCCTACCTAGGTTCAAATATCGTTAGCATGTTATATTGATTGTGTCCATTGGAGATGTTTGTGGGGCTGGTAGACGTTGTGGTGATTTTTGTGAGGCTAATTGAGGCCATGGTTATGTTAAAGAGACTGATTTTAATCGTGAAAATGTTTGTAGAGCCAGTTTTTGCTGCAGTATTAATTTTAAGGAAGATCTGGACCTTCCATTTATATTTCAAACTAGTTCATATCTTTAATTAAAAATGTTCAAATTCATAACCCTAAATTCTAAAAAAATGTTTACCAATATTAAAAAAAAAGCCAAACAAACTAAAATAATTTATTTATAAACTTTTTTTTTTTTTTTTTTGGGTGGGGGAGGGGGGCGGGGGAAATTTCCTTCATCTATACAGAGTTGTCATTTTTCTTAATTATCAATAATGTAGAGGGAAAGATAACTACACTTGAAATGCTAAGCCAAGTTTTTGTTTTATTATTTTTACCCCCTACAATGACCTTCCATTGAACCTTGAGACACTTCCATATTCGATATGAAAGATAAGAGGAGTCTTTGCAATACATAAATTGAAATTTTTTTTAATAGTTAATGAACAATACCAGAAATGTCTCTAAATTGAAAAGTTTTTTCAATAGTTTATGAACAATATTTCCTTTGTATGTTGGAAATAGAACCAACAACACCTGTGATATCAACTATCACTTTTATATTCCCATCAACCAAATATTTAACACCCATGAATTGGAATTGGTCCATGTGGATTGACACACCCTTGGTAGAGGATCAAGGTAGTGACGTATAATCTCAGGAAGGGAAATAGGCTGACCCTTTTAAAAGTGAACCACAATAAGAAATTTTTTCTTTCAGATTGACGAATATATTTAAGAGACTTAAACAACGTTGACACTAGTTGGCTAAGATAGAAAAGGCAAGCAATGTATGGCCAATTTTTCACGATGAACAGACGATAACATTCAATTCTCACACAACAATAGTCCTACGTAGCAAACATAACGAGATTGATGTTAGGATAGCCATAGAAAAAATAATGTAAATGAACGTGCGGGGAAAAAAATTAAGAGAAAAAAAATTGAGTGATGGTAAGAAAGAACAGTTTTAGTATAAATTGGTAGGTTTTATTTTCTAGATATAAAAAAATATACAAAATTAAATAATTGGAATAATTATTGAATAGTAGATTTTTTATATGTATAGTCGAATAATTATTTATAAGAGATAATTTCTTTCAACAAATTTATCATTGTTAAAATAAATTATAATAATATTATATTAACCAAATTTAATATAAAATTAAACAAACCATAACATATTTATATATACTTAAATAAATAAGACTTTAGATTTTTTATTTTTTTACTTTTTTATTTCTATAAAACTCTACTTTACATAAAAATAAAATCATATGAAATTTCATCGATAAAATATATTTCACCAAAATTATTTAAAAAAAAAAAACATAAATAAGTACACCCTGATTTTAAGGAATATGTTGCTCAGTTAATATTTTTAAAATCCTATAACATTTAAATAAGCATATGTTTTTTTGGATCAGCGTTTGTATTAAATATTTATAAAACTTTACAATTTATGAAAATATAGTGGAAACTGTCTCTATAAATATTTATAAAATATTACATTTTATGAAAATTAAAAAATATTAAAATTTATTAAAATAAAAATAATATTCATCACATTTATTTTATTGGAACATGTAGATAAATAAATTGTAATTTAACAGTGAAGATGATAAAATAAAAATTCCTTTCTAATTATTAATCAAAATACAAATCCTAAATAAATATTTAAAAGAGATGAAACCAAAATTATACCTGGAATAAATACCTTATAAAAATCTAAAACCAATAAAAACAAAACAATATAAAATCTTAAAAAATAAATAAAAATTCACATATTTCTTTTCAAATAATAAAATTTTCTACCAATTATTTAATATTGCATAAAACCCTCAAAACCTTAACAACTTGAGAACAATAACAATTTCCATGAATATTTATAAAACCTTAAAACGACATGAAACATTCTAGGTAAAAACAATATTTAACAAAAATTATTTAAAAAACAAAAACAAAATAAAAAAATCTCCCCAATCACAAATGATGGCAATGCATTGAAGAAAACAGTGTGCAAAATTCTACCTGTTAACTGGAGGTGAACGAGCCACCCATGTTGCAAATACACATAATCTTTACATATTAAACACTATCATCTCAAAAGAAAATCATCACACACCATTAACGCCTCGATCATCTGAGATTTTATGTTTTGGAACTTGGTTTTGCCAGAAACGAAGGATGTTCATCTCCTGCCATCACAACTACAACTCTGTCCTCAAAAATTTCAGAGCTAATTTTCTTACGCTTCCAATAAATGCCAGAAAATTTCAGAGCTAATTTGCAGATGATCTATTTCTCTCCAAATCCAGATAGCGGGCAGGCCGGCGTAAGCAGGAGCATACAGCCAGAAACATCAAAACGGCAGCGATGAGAACCAAAATGATAGCAAATTTAGCTACCAAATACAGACCTGGAAACTGATTAGCTGAAGCCATTATCATTCATTACAACCCAAAAAAAAACTTCCATAGATCCTTACAAATACCAGTTTGTCATTACAGGGTTTTAATCTGATTGGTCTGTGAAAAGGGAATATATTTGGGTGTACATTTTTGGTTGATGTTTTTAAGGTTCTTTATAATTTAGTGCGGCTGTGGCCTGCTTTCTTTTTTAGTATATAATATAACATCTATTTCATTTTAAAAAGAATCCCAGTTTTATTATTACAGGATTTTAATCTGATTGATCTGTGAAAAGAAAATATATTTGGATGTATTTTTTTTTTGGTTGATATTTTTAATTTTTTTTGTAATTTAGTGTCATTGTGACATGGCCTGCTTTCAATTTTAATATATAATATAATATCAATTTCTTCCAGTTTAATATATAATATAACTTCTATTTCATTTTAAAAAAGAATATCAATTTATCATTACAGGGTTTTAATCTGATTAGTTTATGAAAAGACAATATATTTGGATGCACATTTTGTTGTTGATGTTTTCAAAGTTCTTTGCAGTTAATGTGGCTGTGATGTGACCTGCTTTCATTTTTAATACATATTATAACATCTATTTCATTTTAAAAAGAAGAAAGACGTTGATTTCATGGACTCTTTGTTGGTTGTTTATATGGTGTTTAGTTTACAATTCCTGGTTTGGAAAGTTCAGTTCAATTCCATAACAATGTAAAAGAATCACGTTAATTTGGAAATGAGTTTAAATCCTTATAAGGAGATTTTGATGGAAAGTATTAATATTATCATTTTGATAAAAATTAAAATAAACTCTGCCTTCCACCCCCAGAAAAATTATAAATTGTATGATAAAATTATAAGTAGCTTTAACCTTTAGAATTGGTAACTTGGGGTTTAATAATGTTAATTAATATTTATTAGTGTTTATTGGAGGTATTATTATTTTCAGTTTCGACAATTGTTTTGACCTCTTTGTCATTGGCAGTTATTGACAATATGTTGATCAACAAAAATGGAAAGCATATTTGAATGTTAGGAGAGGGCTATTAATATTTTATTTAATTTTCTATTATTGCTAAAGAGTGAATACTTGGTCTAGCATGTGGTTAATCAGATGGTTTTGTTCTCTTTATTTCCCTTCCGACCCCTTTGGCAACATCGCAGATGCAGTGGATATTTACCACAAGCGGATGTAGTAGGGGTTAAACCCTACCACACATGTTAGATACTTACCATGCCCGAATAGTGGACATGTTTCCTGTTGACCTAAGAGTTGTTTAGTGCATGCAAATGGAGGACGTGTCTTGAAGGAGAGGCTATGGCTAGGCAACAATGCCAGAGGCATGCCATTAGTCTTGCCAGCACGTGGAGAGATTGATTGCAAAGCTCAAATGCGGCCATCATTTTCATTTGGGTAAATTCGTTTACCATCCTCCCATTTCACTATATTATCATATCCTTGTGCTTCACTGCAATCTCATGCTCCAAAATATAAATATTAAAAGTCACCGAAGCATTGCAATGCATCATCTGGAACAAAACAAGGTAATTTTTCCTGCAACAATAAAATAAAAATTTCATAGTTTCAAATTCATTCCTGATTCTGCTCTTTAAAACTTGCAGTGATGAGATTGAAAGCTAACATCTTTCTCCCTTTCATTTTTTGCAAGATAAAAATTTAGTTTTTTTGAGGCTTTGTTATTTTTATTGTTATCTTTCTCATTCTTTTTGGTGTCAAGTATCTCTTGCTAAAAAAAGCATTTGAGTCTGTAGAGCTTGACTAATTTTTTAGCCTGTTTATTGGTGTCAATAGTGAGTTGTGATAGAGAATAGAAGACTCTAGAATTGCCACTTTGTAATAACACAACATATTAACAATGCAACAAAAGGGGTACTAGTAGATGAGCTAGTGTGGTATGGTTATGTTTCATTAATGTCTACATCTTTAAGCCAATTTAGAATAAGTAAGACAAGAATGAACTCCATCAATTTTCTTAAATGTCTTCTAAAATGTGCATAAATATATTCTTTCCAAAGCTAATTTGATTGGATTCAAAATGATTTTGGTTCCCAATTTCATATTTTTAAGTTTTAGAAATGACTTGATGATATCAAACAAATCCCTTGTTAAAATTGTGTGATAAACCCATTCTTTTAACCTAAAATCAATTACTCCTAGAAAAAATTGGGATTAGTGTTGTTAACAACATAAAAGTTTGTTGTTGGTTTTGGCTTGTCCAAGTCTAGCTTTAGTAGGGTTACAAGTATAAATCATGAAAAAGGAAGCATACTTCCCTCAATTGAGAGGCAAAGGAGGCATCTGTAGTTTATTTTATGAAATGTTCTCAGCTTAATGATAAATGCTAATGGTTTTTTATGGTCCTTACTATTGCATTACACTCAAGCACCTAATTAGTTTCCCTAAAAAAAATAATAAAAATTTCATAGTTTAAATTTTATCCCTTATTCTATTCTTTAAAACTTGTAGTGATGAGATTGAAAGATAGCGTCTTTCACCCATTCTTTTTTGGCAAGATAAAAATTTAGTTTTCTAAGTCTTTTTTACTTTTGTTCTTATCTTTCTCATTCCTTTTGGTGTCAAGCATCCCTTGCTAAAAAGAAATTTTGAGTCTATAGAGCTTGAATAATTTTTGAGCCTATCTTTTAGTGTGAATAGTGAGTTGTGATAGAGACTAGAAGACTCTCGGACTACCGATTTATAATAACACAACATACTAGCAATGCAACAAAAGGTGTAATAGTATATGGGCTAATGTGGAATGGTTATGGTTCATTAATTTCTACATATTTGAGACAATTTAGAATAAGTAAGACAAGAATGAAATCTAGTAATTTTCTTAAATGTCTCCTAAAATGTGCATGCATATATTCATTCCAAAGCTAATTTGATTGGATTTGAATTGATTCTGGTTCTCAATTTCATATTTTCAAGTGTCAGAAATGAATTTATTATATCAAAAAAATCCCTAGTTAAAATTACGTGATAGACCCATTATTTTAACTTGCAAATAATTACTCCTAGGAAAAACATGGATTAGTGTTGTTAACAACATAAAAGTTTGGTGTTATTTTTGGCTTGTCCAAGTCTAGATTTAGTATGGCTACAAATATAAATCATGAAAAAGGAAGCATGCTTCTCTCAATTTAAAATCAAAGGAGGCATTTGTAGTTTATTCTATGAAATGTTCTTAGCTTAATGACAAATTTTAATGTTTTGTCCAATCCTTCTTACTATTGCATTACCCTTAAGCACATGATTTGTTTTCAAGATTGATCTCACCATATGCAAACATGATCTCCTTTGCATTGACTAAAAACACTTGTAAAATGAGAGATTAAAACATTAATTTTTGAAAAATCTTAGAATACACATAGGAAATATAAATTCTATTTTTTATTTTTCTTTAAAAAAAGAGAAAATCAAGTTGTTCATCCTTGGATGGCTTGTCATCAATATATTTCTAGTATAGTTTGGAGGTAAAACTCTTTTAACATGAAATTTCATTGAAGAACCCATCCAAAAATGTTTTTGGGTTTTAAAATAAAATATAATTGATATATTACAAAATCAATTTTTCAAAAAATACTATTAATCAAACGTGTTATTCAAAATTGTGATGAAATTTTTTTACCATTATCGCCTAGCATTATGTTTTACTTCCTTAATTTTTATAGAATCTACTTAGTAATAGACTTTGTTTCTTCTCCACCAAAGGATCTTTTATTTTCGATTGTATATTTATCTCTCTTTCAAAAAAAATTTATGAGCACATGCTTCTTTGCATATGGAATTCCTGACCATGATGCTTTCATTATAGTGAGAATATCTCAACCTTCTATAGGATTATATCAAAAAACATTTCCTTCATCAAAATGTATGTTGGTCATATAATGAACTACTATAATAATCTATTTTATGAACTCAGTTTAACTCCTCTTCCTGTAGGTTCCATATGGGATTGCCCATGAGCATTTTGGGAATCATGTAGTTGTGGTTGTATGTCCATTATACCAAAGTCAGTTAGAGAAGCTATAAAGCACAACCATTACTAAGTTCAAAGGTATAATATTTTTATACAATTAATTATCGTATTTTATCCTTATTCTAGGTGTGTGTTATTTTGAGAGCATGTAAGTTTTTATAAGTCTTATCATCTATGCTTTGACATGTTACTTGGAGCATGATCCTATAAAGTTGTAATGGTATTATAGTGTTGCTTAATATTTTGAATGTTTTTCAACACACTTTCTATGTACTATTAATAAAATATGTAGCAATTCTTTTAATTCTTTAAATGATCATCTACAAAAAGTATTGGATATAAGAGAACCATGCACCAATTGATTTAAAATTTATTTGATGGGTTTTTATACACTCAAAAGTCAGATTTTCATATTGAAGATCTATGATCGATAGCTATTTTGGGTGTTTTAAATCCCTAAAAGTCTTTTATTATAAACATATAAAGGTAAAATAGAGTTCTTGTTACCATGGAATTAAATCTTGGTTAGTTAGAAATGATTACATATTGAATTGTTGTTGGTATAGGTAGAGCCTCCATTTTTTATGGGATGTGGAGATTGATTAGATATCATACAATATAGCTATACCTAGTTTAAGTTTTCACTCATAAACATATTCTTGTAACCAGTTAATGAGGTAAATGAATAGTTTTAGGCCCTACTTTTCAACTTCTATTCACCCATCAATTTCAAATTTGAAGTTATATTTAGTTAAAAGACCATTAAATTATAATTATATAATATATATTCATATTATAGTTACACTTTAGTTCATTAAGTTCTTAAAAAAAAAAACTAGCATATTTTATTTTGAAAAGCCAATGACTATAAAAAACTAGCAAGAATATCCCTGATGGTCTATGTTGATTACTATACAAAACCACATTTCTAGTATCTTTATTTTATTAATAATATAACAATATTGGTTACAATACATCTATAACTTATTTCTAAAACTAGTAAAGCAAAGAGATTATGATGTGTTTAACTCCACCACACAAATTGCATGCATGTTAGAAAAGACTTCTTCATAGTTATGGAGAATTTTGTATAATTTTTTTGAATTTATAAATTCTTTTATATTGACCAGTGTGAATATTTCCTATTATTTTATTTAGTTATTGTTTAAGTTTGATTTTTATTAAAAAATGTTAGTTTAATTTTTTGATTTGTTTAATTTCTTTTTTGCATGAATCGGGTTCGTAATATCTCCAATGCGAGAACATGAAGTACAAATACATAGGGTATGAATCACTGCTAGTGTTGGATAGAATTATTTATAGGTGACTCATAGGTCGGATATGTTGACCTCCATGAATTACATGTTAGATTGCATGTAGAGAATACAAGTGCATTGAACGCTTTTTTCTCCATAGTGGCCTTCCCTAGGAAGTTGCCTTCCCAACATCTATGCAACGTTCAAACCTAGTATTTACTTGTGCATTGCATTACCACCCCTATAATAGACAAATTAAATCAAATAGTGGGGAATTGATGGCTATGATTGATGGAAAATCCATGGGAATGACTATAAGAATCTCAGTACATGAGACTTATGTTAGCATGAGTACCTCCCACAAGAAAAACTACTAGTATGTAAACTATAATAAATTTAGGGTAGTGATAAACAAATCATGGATAAATGATAAGAGGCCCCATTTCTCAAAATTATCAATTAATTTTTTAGGTTAGACTTTAAAAAGGAGGTTTCTGATATCATCACTTTCCTAAATAATGTAGTAGGCAATGAAAATACCCAGAGCTTTTCCCCATAGATGTTCATGCCAATGAATATTATCTATGTTCGAAAGCAATTCATAGAATGTGGAGAAGTGATCAATGATTCCCTACACTACCAATTGGTGAATGTAAATTGCATGAACCAATTTTTCATGAAATTGTATTTGGTATATACATTGGCATCTCAGAGGTTGTATTTGAGGCTCTCATAACAAGGTCACATAATTCTCACTACCTAGGTGTACAAATTATATCCCCAGATTACTTTGGAAAAGATCAATAAACATTTCAAGATGGTAAATGATGCATTCGCAATGTGAGAAGTAAAAGCTATGAATGGGGACTAGGAAATAGAAATAATCAAAGGCATAACTACTATGATTAACCAATATGGCATAACTACATTTAGTTTTAGAAATTCACATAAATTAGGGTCTAATGATTCAAAATATATCTTATATAGTTACCATAAATAGTAAATAATAAAATCATATTGATAGAACTATGCATGCAACTAGTGGTAGCCCAAAAATGATAGAAATACAATGACACATTATAATCTTTGTTCTTGATTTCATTAGTTCACTTTTCATGTGAGACATTTTTAGATGATGCAAAAATTGAAACAACAATATCTTAGTTCACCCTCCATTCTTATCCCAACAAATTTTATTTTGACACTAAAAACTTTATGAAAATAAATCTAACCATTGGTCTTACATACAAACATGTGCCTCACCTAGAAGGATATTGGATAGACTATATTGATGAGTATGAGGTGGTAAAAATAATTTGAAACTAAATGAATATTAATCAAATTAAAGCCTACATAGTTGAATGGGTTCTTGATGGCATGGTCAATGACATGACATATATGATTGACTGTCAGTATGTTGAGAAAGTTGTGATTGCCCATTTGTCACCCATGCAGTAGATAATAAGGGAAATAGTAGACATAAAAGATTGAAATACAATAGTGTTAGTGAGAACCTAAAAATGGTTACATAGGAAACTTCAATAAACCACTATGGAGAATAGGTCCAACATAGCAAATCCTGCAATGCCTCCAAAGCAAGGGTCATCATGAACTCAAAACCATAAAGACATTAAATCCTATCAAGCTGCCATAGAAAAACTATATGAATATTGATATGGACCCTTTAAATCTTTCCATATGTGGAAAAAAAATGTATTTTCTATTTCCATAAAACCTTGCTCCACTTTTGCATGTGCAAAAAATGTAAAATAATAGTATGACATTTTATATATTGAATGTAAAATACAACCTCACTTATGTTTTCTTATATCGAATGCAAAATACTACCTTACTTGTGCTTTATTATACAATTTACATTTTCAATATTTTCTAAAACAAAAATCCATGGGATTTATTAAAATACCAATATTTAATTATTTGGACAAGAAGAACACCATTACAAACTTTGATGGGGCCTTTCATCACCTATCCCTGTACAAAATTTGTTTAACCCTTGTAATTTCTAGTTTTTTAGTTTATTCTCTTGATTTTAATAAACCAGTTTTAACAAATTATTCAAACCATTTACCATGCTCTAAGGCTTATTGCTCTCTACAAAATTTTCCCCCGAACTGACAATGAAGACTTTTGTTAAAGAGTTAGTAATGTTTGCTACAACCATTCCCCAAAGCTTATGGTAGGTATTGAAGATGCAACACAACCCTTGTCATTATATTAAAAAGGTTGGAAAGAGGGAAGGTCCATGAACTTGATATTTTATTTCCAAATACAAAACACAATTGCTAGTCGAAAAGATGGACAATTTGTCTACCACCATGTTAATATAAATATTTTTGATATTTTTATTTTTAAAAAATATTAATTTTTGATGTTTTTATCTTAGATTTATTATATTAAGTAATAATTTTATTATTCAAAAAAATCACTTGATTGGTAATAAACAACTTTAATCTAATTTTACTACATTATTAATGTTGAAAAAAAAAGATAAAAAAACAAACTCTAGATTCTACTGTATAATTAATATATTATAGTTTTTTGATCTATGTCTTCAACTAAAAAGTAAAAAAAATCTTAGATAATGATAAAATAGATATCAAATTTAAATTTGAAAGCATTGTATTACAATCTTAGATGAATGTCAAATTTAAGATGTCCATTACTTATTAACATCTCAAAAATATTACACTCTACCTAACTGCAACATAAAAACATAAATTTATATTCAATATACTATCTTCCCATATAATTTCATCTATTTAACTTTAATGAATCCACTCTTTACTATTTTATATTGATAAAACAAATTTTGTGTCAAATGTTTATTTTCATCAAGAGGTGTTCCAAAATGGTTGCAGGGCTCTTGTTAATAAGTCAATCTTTCCTCTTATGGCCTATGAGTAGGCAGATAATTTATGTCCTCCACCACCAAGAATGTTCATATTAAAGTTAGATGGGGTAGGGAGAGGGAATCTAGGGGCCTTTGGGTCTGGGTGCTTAATCAAAGATTAGGCAAGGTCCCTGATAAGAGTAGTCTCTCTTAAGTTTATGGAAATAACTAATAATGAGGCAGAAGGACAAGTTCTTATACTTGGACTATGTTTAGCAGTCATGTGAAAAATTGAGAAGTTAGTCATCAAGGGGGATTAAATGGTAATGATCTGCATGCTATGAAAATTGAAGGAAGGATCTTAGAAAATTGAGAATATTTTGTGATAATGTTTCGATATTATTGAGACTCTCTATTTGAGAGGCCTCCCATTGCTTAAGAGAGGCAAATGGTGTTGTGAAATTCATATCCAATAGGGGGATCAATTAGTTTGATGATTTGATTTTGGATAATATGTAGGAATCATGGCCTAACACTAATCTTGGGGAGTTATTCTATTAAAATTTAAATTAAAGATTTAAATTTTGGGTTTGTGTCCTGTTTGAGGCATGGATTGACTGAGGAATGGGCTATTAAGTCATCAATTTTTGATGGGGTGGCTCACATGCATGAATGAGGATTAAGGTGCAATGGGGATGACAATACTCTTTGCACATTGTGATGATGTATCTAGATTACGGCTAGGGGATGAGTCATGTGTGGCAAGGGGTGAGTGAGGAAAATTTTAGGTGGTCATTATTGATATGGAAAAGATGTGGTAGCATTTTTTGAGCACTCCCTTATTGTGGTTGAAAACCACCAAGTAGGAGATGGTGTTTGAAATGTGAGTGATGGATTCCCCAATGAAGAGGGGGCTTCCTCATATAATTAGGGGTGGTGTTGGAGGCATTTTGGGATATTATTGGCATGGTGTATTTGGAAACATCATGACAAGAAAAGGTGAACTCAAAAATGGACTCCATATTTGTTGGGAATTTCTTATTAGCACTAAAGGATAATTAAGGGTTTGAGAGATTGTAAATAGATTGGATAGCAAGATAAATGGAGGAGTTTTAGGGGAGTGTTCTTATATAATTTATGTTCTCAAGAAATGATTGATTAGTCCTAGTGCCTCTATTTAATTTTTAGGAGCTTGAGGAACATCATATGATAGTCTTGGCCTTTGCTGAGTGACTTTAAGGAGCACACCAAATGCCATCTATAGCAGTGGTGGTTTTGTGTCAATTTTGGATGTTTAGGTATGAAAATCACCTTTGACATATTTAGATCCTATTCTTGATCTTTAGAAGTCAAGTAGGGTGGTTTTGGTAGCTAGGCTATTGGGGCATCTATTTAGAGAGTCAATCCCCATGTTTCTTCCTTAGGTGGTAGTTGATGGGGTGAGTGTGGAAGGTGACAAGTCAATTATCTAGCATCATGTGGTGTCTAGTTCTATTAAGGCCCATATGGAAGCCACCTTTCATTCCCTAGTTCTGGGTGGTTGTATGTTGGAGAGGAGAGCATGCAAAAGTTAGGTTAGATGTGGTAGCAGACTAGAATGATTAGTTGTGGTGTCTGACATAGTGGAGGTGGATGTAGATGGCTATATGAAGGCCCCCATAGAAAAAACATTAGACAACTTGGATGGTAGTGGCAACATGACTATGGTTGGCATTGGTAGTGGACATGGTAGCCTAGCTTGGTCTTTATGAGGGGCTCATTATGGGTCATTGGTAGGTTTGGTTAGGTCAATCTTGGGTGCTCATCTAATGTTTTTTTGGGTAGGCCTTTATTTTATCCATGTCATGGTTATTTTGGGACTTTGTTTGGTGGCCATTTTGGTGTTTGGTGGCTTTGATGAGTGTTAGGGAACTTGTTTTTAGTTGGTTTTTATGTACCCTTAGTTGGTTATGGTCATGTTGTAATAATGGTTTTCATTTAATAAAAGTGCGAGAGATCCATCAAGCCTCATTACCAAGAAAATAAAAATGGTTGTAAGGTTGAGAATGGGTGTTGTGTGGTGAGGTGTGGTAGTGGGTTGTAATGGTCATGAGTGTGTTCACTTTTAATTCCAACCTTAAGTTTTACATCTATTTGATTGTCACTTAATTTTTTAAATTTTTTCTCGATGAAGTCCATCAAAAAATCGTAACATCTAAGACAAAAGGTGGAATTTGGAGCTACCTTTTATTGAAATATTTTTTTGAGATTAACACAATGTTTCATAGTTAGTCAATGGGAATTTTGAAGAAGGTAATGAAATTATTAATAAATATGGTATGTGAAAAATCTAAGATTAAGGATTTGAGATTGATATATTCGAGTGTTTTTCATATAGATTTATTTAATATATTTTCACTAGTTTAAAGTTAATTTCAATACTCTATAGTAGATTTATGTCGGTATGCCTTATAATATTTTATTATTTAGGTAAGATGAGTTTAAAGATCATGTGTTTTTGTAATGTATGCAACTCATTAACCCTCGATCAACATATATCAATATGTTAACACCTAATGACTACAGGTCAACTAGTTTCTCAAGATTCAAAGACACATAGATATTACGTTTAAGTATTCAAGTATACACCTTTATAGCACCTTGGTTAATCCAAGATGATACCATGTCAACAATAGTGATTTGAGAGTCAATTTCCCATCTTAAGTCGTAATATGCACACTCTCTATTGTCAATACGAGTTTTTTTTATAAAGTATTACAAGAATCAAAAGCTTTTCCAATGGAGTAATAAGTTAAAGGGTGAATATCCTCAAACTACTACACCTATTAATTTCATCATCAATTTTATAATTATATTTTTTAAATATTTTTTTATATATAATTGTTATATTATCATTTTTATAAACATTTCATTACCATTATTTATAAATAAAATGGAATAATTCACATAAATTAATGATTTGATTTCATTTCATTATAATACTTAATCTATCTTAACCATTATAGAGCTCATTGTCTCATTTTTCACCGATTTCTTGAAAATTTGGGGTTGGATTTAGGTTGACTAGGGAGATCTAAGAAACATAATGATTAAAAAATAATTCTAACACAATTGTGCCTCCCATTAAAAGGTTGTCTATGAATTAATTAAACCAAAAAAATAACCCCCCAAAAAAATAATAATAAAAAATAAAATAAATAAATAATTGTTATTATTAATTGCATGGCAAATCTTAGTATAAAGGTAGGTTATAAAATAGAAAATAAAATTCCCTACAGGTCAGTTTAGTGAGATTTAATAGATTCCTTAAGCAATTGACATTGCATACATTATATAGGCAAAATTTATACATTACATACACCGAAATATCAAACTTTTTCAAACAAAAAAAAATAAAAATAAAAATAAAAAGAAAAAACTAACCTAACATTACATATAATTTATGCACAACGTAATGCTAAGGCATGTGGTCAGAAATTGACAAGATGCAGGTTTGAATCTTGATTGGATGAGTAGGCAGTTAATACATGTAATTATTTTGAATAATTTATAATAATTATTTATTTTGTTGGTCGAGTCCTTTCTAAAAATACATTAAAATTATGGGTGTAAAAGTCATAGATTAGTCTCTATCATGTTAAGCTTGAGGTTGTATAAAATATACATAAGAATATTTTTTTGTTCAATTTAATAATGTTGATCATTATCAAACCATTCTAGTTCATGGTCATTGTTTCATTCGTAACATAGTTATAGTGTTTTTTCATTAGACCCATGACTTTATCATCTTCAAGCATTCCAAAATGAAAAATTCCTATTTGGATAGAGTTCTCTTACTTCCCCTTACCCCTTTAGAGTGTTAAACACTAGTTAATCAATCCATTAGGGCATTTTATAGGGTTTGAGCACAAGTTTTATGTGACTAGATTTTTAAAAATGCATCTACATTGAAGTTGATTTATTAAGGACCTCAAAGAGATTATTAGTAGTTAAATAGGTGAAAAATTCCTCACAAAACATGGGTTATATATCAATATTACTAACACCTATATCTATTACCAATCCAACAATCATAAAATATATGAATGCATTCTAATGGCTAACTCACAACTTACTCCACCCCCTATGGAATTTTTTTAACCTAGCAAACTTACACGGTGAGAAATGATTTAACCATAACGTATAAATCCATAAGCTATTCAATGATGGCCACTATATTACTGGATTTTGCCACCTATCAAGTGGTGCGACCTATTATTTTCTCTCCACAAGCTAAAGCTTTCTTTTCAAGTCCTAAAATCCAAATATTTTTGTCTCAACTAAGAAAAATCCTTTTCGAGGTGAAAAAGTTAGGTGTGACAGATAGTTTAGTGGTGTTTGACCATAAATCAATATACCTCAAGAACATAACCCTTCCCCACCACTTGGAGATGGTGAGTATGTTCATAATCAATAATGGGAATTTTCATATGAGTGAATTTATGAAAGGTAACCATCAATCCTATCTGGGTAATAGATTTTTAGTTTTAGCGAAGGTTGATGATGAGACTATTATGTAAACATATGTTATTCCAAGATTGACTAGTTTTAGAATGTGAGGACCGATTGAAATGAACTAAAAGTATATTTTAAGGGATATTGTTAGTTATTTGTCAATATGTAAATTCTCTATATGTAAAAAAATGATATTTATATGTATTTTTCCAATGCCTCTATCAATCTAATTTAGAAACATGATTTTTGCTAGATTCAAAGCAAAAATGCTAGATGACAACACTATTGTGCAAAATTAAGAAAAAATATAAAAATGATAAATTCATTGATTTTGAACTAATTTATTCTATAAACTTACTAAAAATAGCAAATTTTAAGGAGAAAATAAAGACTTGGCTAGAAAATATGCCTCTGAGAAGAATTAGGGCTTGAAACTTGCTATGTAGAGAGTTCTGGTGACTGGAATTGGGAATTTATAACTAGATTTTGGCCTAGTCAACATCATTGGGAAGAGAACGCTAGAGTAGTGGTGATCCTATCCAACCTGGGGAATTCATGTCCACTTACAGTGAGTAAATTAGGGTTGTAGGGTTCTTTCTACCTTCATATACAAAACCTATAATTGGTGCAGGAGCTCATGATCACTTATGGACACTAATGTGTGACTGATTTTCCTTCAAAACTGTATCTCATTGACATGTGAATACCAATATAAATCAATGGGGAAAAATGGTTTAGTGGTTGAAGTTGGGTGAGACCTCAATACCCCAATGTGTTGAGTACTGCTTACATACCAATACTCTGAAGAGGGATAAAAATTCATGTAGTTCTCCGATGCTTCCTTGGTGTGTGAATAACTAGTGTAATATGCTATATGTTGGTGTAATGATAATGTGATTAGGTCCCTTAACCATGACTTGTGACTTATAAAAAGTATTTAGAATTTAAGTTTCAGCTACTAGGGCTATATGCAATCAAAATTGGGATAAATAGGTATTTTTCTCTTAGTGTGCAAGTGTGATTTTGGTGGTTTTCATTGTAGAATCCTTTTTTTTTATGTAAAATGGTTTAAAAACTATTTATATAATCATATCATTTAAAATAATTCAAATGTAAACCATTAGGGACATAGGACGACCTTCCTATAGATTTGAATTTATCAAATTAGTTGTTATTTGGTGGGAAAATGAGAGAGGGAGAAAGGACACTAAAGTAGTGTGTTCCTATCCCCTAAGGTGATAATGTCCTATGAATGTTTTAATCATGTTTTTGGTGAAATAGGGCCTAAATGATGTTTAATGTTGATAATAATGGGTATATATACATTTAGGGGTCATTTATTTGCTTATAAGAGTGTATAAGGTGGTCAAAAATGAAAAAGGGGCCCTAATATAGTTATAGAGATAAGTTTGTAAAAGAGTGGTCACAAGTGCAAAGTTTTAGATAGTTTTTAATTTTATGTTTCTACATTTACCCCCATTTTATTCTTGTAATGTAAGAAAAGTGTAAGTACTAGAGTAAAAGGAAAAAGAGTGCGTAACTAAACTTACCTAAGGTAAGGAGTCTTGGTTGTACGACACAACATTGAATTGTGCTCCACACAAATTGGTAATGAAACATATGTGATATTAATATTTACTTAAGATGGATAATCAAAAGGTGAAAGAAAAGAAACAAAATAACGACAAGGAATGAATACACCTAATTGGGTATGTGAACCATTTGTTCTTTTTTGGTGAGAAAACTGGTGACTGTGGTGGGTTATGTGTTAACATTGAATATCTTAGATTAGACTTTGTATGCCAAAGTGGGTGTGTTTGAATCCAACATCACCTACCCAGATTAGTAAAGTAATTTAGAATCCTTGTATGAATCTCAATAGATATTTATGGTGAAAATAATGGTGTAGATAATGATGCAAATAGTTAACCAACCACTACAGATGGAATAACATTCAATTATGGTACACAACTATTGAAAATATAGTGCAAAACTAGTTAAAATATTATGTATAGTTTGGGTCTAGTGTGAACAACATGAAGAATGACATGAATTTCCATTCCATTTACAAAATTGAGTAATGAGGAAAAAATGTATTAGGCACATGCCCCCAACTGATATATGGTGCATATAAATTTTGAGACTGAGTAAAACAACCAAGATTTTAATTAAGACCTAAGTGATAAATTGGAATAAAATGTCATGCATAATTTCCCCCAAACTAAGAAAATCTATGACAAAACTATGTAATTTTGAGTAATTCTAAAAATTGAGCCTGAAAAACTATTGATTATTGATTTGAGTAAATTGAGTTTTTGATAAATAATGGAAATACCTATTTTTAGGCATTTGTATAATATTTATAAGAAGGACACTAGAGTAGTGATCTCATATCCAATGTGGTGCTCCTATCTAAATTGGTGTTTTATGTGTTTTCTGAGCCTAAAACAATTTCAAATGTGTAATCACTATTAAATCTAGTTTGTGTAATTTTTAGGGAACCTAGTCTCTAAGACAAATATCAATGAATTACCCCTCTTTTGAGTTGAATTATTGAGCCTATGCAATAACTTAATTCAAAATAAAAGGTTAGGAAATTGGTTTTTATGATGTACAAAATGTATTTGATTAATAATGACATCATGGAAAAGCATGACACCATCATGTATGTAAATTGAGCATAGTATTAATGTGATATGCATATGAAAACAAGCATTCACAATGTGTCTAGATAAATGTGAAAATGAATAACACATGTAATGATCAAATTAGTATATAACACTGAATCGAACTACCAATAGAAGAATGCATGATATCCACCATGGCATTGGAAGGGTTGGGTGGATGCATGATGTTTATCATGGCATCAAAATCTGAGTCAAGAATCAATCAAGGTTTCATGGCTATGAAACACACAATAACAGAGCACATGCAAAACAAAAAAAACACATAATAAGAGGCCAAGGGGACATAGACAAGGGACATGTTAAAATGTCACTCACTCGAATAGAAGACACATAGAGAGGAATGTTCAAATTCCCTCACACACATACATAAAAATAATGGAGGCTTAGATCCCCATAAAAGGACATGTTCAAATGTCCAAATAAAGAAAGGAGACACACATAGGGTCATGTTCAAATGTCCTCACATGAATACAATCATAGATATAAAGGATTAGATCCATGCAATAATGACACATTCAAATGTCCTTAAAGCAAATATGGAGATGCATGCAAGATACAAAGCTAGGAAAACAATATAAAAAGCATGTATGATTAATTATTCTAATCTATAGGAGCTAATTTTTAATATGATTATATTCAATAACTAAGATAAAAAGTAGTATATCATAATGTTAGAGAGTGATAAATATCATAAGTTGTAATACAATTCAAAGTAATGAGATATGAGTAAGGTAATGTGGGAAAAGAAGGACAAAACATGTGTATATCATGCCCCCAATGAACTAGTTGGTAAATGTATATGTTATAAGAAGCTTGTGTGAAGTCTGGAACTAAGTAGTGATAGTTTGATCTCACTAGGATAGAAATATGGTGAGAAACACTATACAAGTTCTCTCTTATCTTCCACAATGCTCCTATCTAAATTTCATTTCTAAGTGTGTAATAGTGAAAATGTCTAGAACTGAGTCTAGGACTAACATTCTATGTAATTTGACAATGCTCCTATCTACATGACATTTTTGAGTGTGTACCAGTGAAAGTGTCTAAAATTGAGTCTAGGACTAATGTTCTATGCAATATGAAATCAGTCATGTACTCTGGTCAAACATGTATGATATAAATTTATTTAAAACATGTGTAAGATATTATACACAACTAAACTAGTGTATGAAAAAATACATATAAGCATGCATTGGTCCCCCTTTTTTCATTTATATAATATTTTACTATCTTTGTATTGTTTTCATATATATGAATGTAAATATGATAATACTGATTGATGAGTCTTTAAAGGGACTCATAATCAATTGTCCCTATGTCAAGAAAAAGAATGGTGACCTTTTAAAAATAGAAAAGGGTATATTGTGGTGACTGATCTCATCTGAAAGGAGAATTTGAATGTAGAACACAAAATGTGCTATAACATCACTACCATAATGATAATCTATAGTATATTGTCTTTTCTTATGATCATGATGAACTATGGGGATTTTCAAAACCCATCTTGAAGTTTATGAATCCTTATGGGTGCCTTATGGGATGTACCCTTGATATTATATAATATCAATTGAGGATTTACAAAAGTGGAGATTGTCTTTCTATAATCTATGATAAATATACATTTAAGGGGACTATCTAGGATAGGATTTTGTGGAAGTGTAGATTTTTGTTTCAAAAATATCCATGTAAATTATACCTTTTGAGGTATCATGACTAAAGGTTGATGGGTGGTAGTCAAATATGTCTGTGGTAGAGGGTAATCATAAGGTATACATGGAATTGGAATGATCTCATTAACATATATGTATATCAAGAATCTATATATTTTAGAAAGAACTACATGAATCAGTTGAATCCATGGGTGTCCTAATCAGATATCAAAGACCCCTATATTGGTTACTATTGTGAATCTAGTGGCCACATGTACATGACCAACCTATAATGGTAATGTAATATCTCTAATGGAACTCTTAATGTGATCATTGAATCCTTTTATGAAAACCATGGTGGAAATTGTATCCTAATATATGTATCTAAGATGATAATGAAGTGTTTTTTTACACATATTCACACTTGAATCATTATCGACCATGGCACTCTAAATAGGCTGGTGATCAAATGTGTGTGCGAACAAATAAATAATGTATATTTGAGTCATAGATTCCAACTTATGATTAAGAAAAATGAGAATACCTTTATGCTTCCTAAAGTTTTAAACTAATCTTGCCTCAAATATATTAAATTTCTCCTCATAGTCCTTGAGCTTAGATTTCATCTTCTTATTGATTTTCTTCTCAATCTTCAGCTCTTTAATAACATTCATCAAAATAGTCTCACAATCCACCTCATCTTCGTCATCATCATCATCTAAATCACTCCAAGGAGACTCCTTTTGTTGTGAGAAACTTCCTTCCTTAGCCATGATGGCTTCATATTTATTAGGACCATGATGTTCA
The DNA here is from genome assembly GCA_037957365.1 of Torreya grandis. NCBI lineage: Eukaryota > Viridiplantae > Streptophyta > Pinopsida > Cupressales > Taxaceae > Torreya > Torreya grandis. Next base: position 1,956,070 of record JARHVA010002236.1, read on the forward strand.
TGATCATATTCTAAGTCATTGTCTTCACTCTCATCTAATGAGCTGTAATCTTATTTGGTTTAAAGACTCTTCTTATTCTTGAAGAACTTTTTGTTGTTAAACTTTTTGAATCCTTTCTTCATGTATGTCTTTTTGTCTTCATCTTAGCCATCACCATGTTATTCATCAAAATTATTATCATATTTATAAGGGTAATTCTGAGCAAAATGTCCTATCTTTCCATAGTTGAAACATTTAAAGGGTAGTTTACCCTTATACTTCCCCAAGCCAGTGTCCAATTTCCTAATAATCAAAGTAATTAGTTCATCCTCATCAATGTTAGATATGTCATCCTCTTTGGATTTATTATCTTGAAATTTATTCTTAGGCTTCATATTTATCTTGAATGTAGCATCCTTCTTTGGTGGTTTATCATCATTTATTCTCATCTAATATGCAGTAAGGGTGCCATGCAATTGATCCATCTTCAACTTAGTAATATCAGGACTCTCTTCTATAGAAGATATTTTTGGATCAAACTAAATATATAGAGACCTAATACATTTTTTACTATAGTTTCCTCTTTAATATTATCTGCAAGACCTTTGATGATGTTCATAGTCTCATCAACTCTCTATAGAAAGGATGCCAACAAATCTTCTTCCTTCATTTTGAGAATTTTAAATTACCTTCTATGGGTCTAAAACTTAACAATATTAACATTTGAATCTCATTCAAAAATGATATTCATTATGTCCCATATCTCTTTAGAAGATGTAAAATGGATTACCTTGATGTATTCAGTCTCTAAAAGACCACAAGTGATACCATTCACTGCCTTGGAATTTTTATAAAAAAACTTCTTATCTATAACACTAGATAGAGGAATAACATAACCATCTAGAATATATTTCCATACATCAAACCCTAGGGACATAATGTATGTCCTAATCCTTTTACTCAAAAAATCATTATTGGATCCATTGAATATTGGTGCTTTCTTAGTAGAGAAACATCCTTGATGACTACCTATATTGTACCTTGGATCACCTTCACACTGTTAAGCCTTGCCAAAGGACCTTCTTTGACACAAATTATTAGAAGAATAATAAATATGAGAGGGGGTGAATTAGTGATCCCAAATAATCCTATAGAGAGGATTACAAATCAAGTTAGTCAAACATTAGTCCATAAAACATTAAAAATGCATAAAGAACTAACTAACTAAGCCTATCTATTCCTATAGGAATTACAAAGGATAACAAGAAACAAATAAAAGAAAGAAAACATCATATTACCTTTACTAATGGATTCATCATATCCATGTGGCTCAAAATCATGTTCTCTCTTGATTAAGAATTCTTTTCTTTGTCAACAAAGGTGCTAAACTCCTCTAATGTCTCAAGAACACTCCATAAAACCTAGGCTCATGATTCCAAATCTTAAACTGGCCTATCAATAAAGCTTGTAACTAATTTTAATGGTCTATTAAAAAGGATTTGGGGAAAATTATACGAAATAACTTTACATAAATCAAGCTTAAAATTCATGTCCATGGCCTCTCTATTTATAGATTTTTAAGATTGGTTAAGATCAACCATGACTGTCCATCTCAAGATTAAGAAGTGTGGCCATGGATAATCCTAATATTTGGAATTAAAATCATAAATATCCTCAAGATAAATAATCATTAAAGAGGCATGAGAGGCATTAACTAAGCATGGGTGACCCATAATCTTGATATTTTATGCACTTATGGCTTGATGGATGCCACCCCATAGATGATGTCATTAGGTAATGTAGATATTTAAAATCAATTTCCAATAATGAGATATTCAAAAATATCTATGGAATTCTTACTTAAGCTCTAAAATTTGATTAATTATCTTAAGTAAGTTTAATCAAGTTTAGTACAATTCTTTGGAAATTGGTGCACAATTAATCAAAATGGTCAAAAAGTCATATTACTAGATCATAATTTGACTGGAGAGGAATTGGAAGGTGATGTTAGATGCATTGGATCTATATTCCCATTTAGGATGTTGCTAATACTAAATAACAAAGGTATGTGACATGTACCAATGAATTAGAAGAAAAGAGTGATCCAGAGCACTAAATGGCAAAATTACCATTTTGACTCGAAATGATTTGATCAATGTTAGCTGGCCCATAAAATGCATTGCCCTATTTAGGGATAATTTGACCTAAATTAGCACTTGTAAGTGACAAATTTGAACCATTTAGGGCATTTTATGGATTTTGACCTAAAATGTGCATTTGAGTACAATTTGAGTAAGATTGACAATTTCAACACAAATGGTGTTATAAATTGGATGTCTACATTTTGCCCTAATTTGAGAAGGCATAGCGAGACATTCAGGTGTAGCAACATATTTTAAAATAAAAGAGTTGTCAAGAATAAATTAGAATAGACCCATGATGACCCCTCAAGAGGACATACTAGGATAGAAGAAAAGGATGGACTCCCAAGAAAAAAGAGAAAATGAGAGATTAACCTATAAAATAGATCACATCTAGATGAGCTAATGCTTGCACACATGATTAACATCAATGATAAAAATATAATTATAGGTATAATAGTCCGTATATATAAGGGGAATGGGAAAGATATAATCCATAAATGTAAGGGACACACTTTAAATGTACCTAATTTGATAGTACAAGTTACATGCTTACGACATTGATCAATCTTGAGATAAGTTGCACACTAAAATAATGCCATCATGGGCTTTAATATGGAGATCTTGGAATTAGAGGAAAAGAGAGAATTTTCTTCTTTAAGAATGAAAGCACCATTAGAATGGGGCATCCAAAGAGAATATAATAAAAAGTACTCTAGAAGAGTGGATTTGATCATGATAAAATAGTTTTGCCTTAGTAGGGAAAATATTGATCATTGATAAAGAATAAAGAATGATTTTCCCCTATAGATCTGATTTGATTCAGATGTTATTCACATGTTGTGCCCTAGTATGGCCAATTTCCAAGATAAATAGATTAAGGATATAACTAAAAAGATAGGTTAAAGCAAGTGGTCAAAAATGTACATGCGATGGTGTAATGGCTTAGAAATACATATAAAACCAAGCATATGAGAATGCACAAAGTGATGAGAGAGATGAAAATAATGAATATATTTGAGCTAAACTCAATATAGATTAGTGTTGCCTACATAGTTTCATGGACTCATGTTCCAACATGAACTTTAGGCCAATGTAGTTCACCCATATTTGGGAGAGAATGGAATGAGGAATGATGAAAAATGACCAAGAATTGATTATAATTATAATGTATGAAAATAGATGTACATCTAAACATAGATAAAGAAGCTTGAAATGCATGCTACCTAGAATCTTAATTCCATATCATGAGCCTAGGTTTTGTAAAGTGTTCTTGAGAATCATTCATTATAGCTGATGCTGATATTAAGACTTTGAGACCTGAGCACAAAGTGATTATTATAGAAAAAAATTAGGCATCATAAGTATGAATAAGTTATAATGACATAAGATTCCAATTACACTGAGCCAGTTCAAATTTGAATACCTATAACTAAGGATAACGGTAAAACAATGACCAAAACCAAAGTTACAATGATTTACATTTAAACAAAAAAGTAAAAACAAAGAAAAAGATAAACATAAATGAACCTAACTTGAAATAAAGATATGATCTTAAGTAGGAATAAACTATTTAAAAACAAAAGTCAAGAATGTCTTAATGACATGAGACCAATATATGAATAATCAAGATCCATGTAGACCATCAAGGCATTATTGACCACAAAAGAGAAAAGAAAAATCAAATAGAAAAAAAAGACACCAACAATAATCAAATGAACAAAATGGTCCAAGAACAACATAATAACATAGGATCAATATATAAACAATCAAGATCCATGTGAATCATCATAATGTTTTGAAACAAAAAAGAGCTAAGAAAAAATAATCAAGGAAACATAGGACTAAGATGAGATAAGAAGTAATAAAAATAGAAAAGGAGAAGAAATAAAAAGAGAGGTATGAAAGCATACCAAAACACTAAGAAAACACAAAAAAAACCAAGAAAACTCAAATAAACAAACACAAACAGAAAATAATTTAGTATGGTTTAAAGACAAAAGTTCATGTATGTGCAGTAGAGGCATCACTTTCCACCACATCATAACAAAGAACAATGACATGATAATTGTTCCTTAATTAAAGAGGAACAATGGAAGAAGAAATGGGGGAAGAGAAGAAAAGGAAGGGGTTGGCCAAGCTAACTCTAGATGTATAAGACAAGTGGATGCTACCTACATAGTTCCATGGATGCATGTTCTAACATGAATGTTAGGCCAAGTGTAGTTCTCCTAGGAAATGGGATAGAAAAAAATGATGATCAGACTAGCATGATTAATGTTATAGAAGAAATAAAAGATATGACAAATAAACAAGATGGTCTAACAAATAAGAAGCTGATGAGATGAGAAAGAATGATCTTTAAAAATGATAAGTGTGTGGGATAAGATGAAATGAAATGGTGTTTTTGTGCTTGCAAAATGGCAAGAGTGTAACATGGTGGAATGATAATGTATAAATATATAAAAGCATGAGATAATTTTTTTATTCTTTTATGGATCATGTTTTGATGTTTTTAGTATTTTTAAAGTATTTATAATGTTTTTGGTATTTTTGGGATAAAATATGCACAAAATGGGACATCTAGTCAAGGAGATGCACATATTAAGAGTAGAGGTTCCAATAAGACAACTAAGCTAGCTACAATGGCCCATGCTCACAAATTAGTGAGAGTAAGGATCTTGATAAAATAATAAAGAACGACAAATGTGATATAGAATAATGTGCAACTTGAAGTAAAAAATAAGTATCTGCATTCACCTATCTTTTATAGTGTAGCAATGGTCTAAAATTGAGAAGATGTTTCTATTCACTTGTTCGAAGTTACACAATATTGTCCTAGCTAAATTGCTTTGTAGAACTACTACTGAGGATGTTCATAATGTTCATGAGACATAGTCAACACCATAATTGGTCAAGGGATAAAAAGTGTTTAAGATTATAACATGTCTTAGACATAACAAAGAATATGCTTCTCAAAGAGATCAATTCAGAATGGGATGAAGAATGTGTTCAGAGTGCCAAGGATTCAAAGCTTTTACTATCAAGAATCATGAAAAGTGGACCAGGGTGGTATAAAATGTGTTCAAGGTAAGATAAAAGGGTGGGATAATATTACATTAACACAAGTTGCCCCCAAGTTAGGGGTCTTGTAGACAATGGTTCAAAGTGGTTTATGCGTTGTTCATGGGATATGAAAGTTCTTCACCATTAGGTTTAGCTAGTCAATATGCCCCTGATCCATAGTTTTCTATGAAAATATATGGTCCTAACCAATTAGGCTGAAACTTTGCTTTATTTTTTAGTTCAACATTTATATTCTTCTGGTTCTTTTTCAAAACTAAGTCATCAATATCAAATTCTTGAGGGAGAATGTGTTTGTTGTAGCTTCTCCATCATCTATTCTAATAGGTCTGTAATTTTTCTAGGGCAGCCAAATGCTTACCATCAAGAAGCTCTAGTTTGTGTAGTCATGAGGCTCTATAGTTTTCATTATCTTCAATGTGCTCTAGTGATATTATTCATGATGGGATCTCAATCTCGACTGAGATGATAGTTTTAGTGACAAAAACAAGGGAGTATGGAGTAGCACCAGTTGGGATGTGATGATTGGTTCTATAAGCCCAAAGGGTAGGAAAGAGTTGGAAGTGCCAATTACAACCAACATAATTTATAATCTTCTTTAAGATGGCTAGAATGGTTTTATTTGATGCCTTAGCTTGTCCATTGCCTTGTGAGTTATATGAAGTGGATTTCTTGTGCTTGATCTTGAATTTTACATAAAGAGATTTCACATCTTGGTTCACAAAGGATCCACCATTATTAAATATAATATGGGCTAGGATGCCATATCGATAGATGATATGTTAATGAATGAATTTGGCTATTTGTTTCCTGGTAACATAAGTGAGAGGAATGGCTTCAATCCACTTGGTAAAGTACTCAGGTGTAGTCAAAATGTGCTTATAGCCATATGAAGATGTCAAGTTAATTTTACCAATGAGATTAAGACCCTGTATTGAGAATGGCCATGGTGTTGTGATTGGCTGCAATGGTAAGGAAGGTACATGTATCAAGTTGCCATGTTACTAACAAGAAATATACTTATTTACATTATTAAAAGCATCTATCTCTATTTTGGGCCACTAATAGCCTATCCTGAGGAGTTTCTTTGATAGGACTACACCATTGTTATGGGTCCCACATATTCCTTCATGAACCTCCTGTAGTGTCAGCTTGGATTCTCCCAAAGATAAATAAAAAAGAATCATTCCATCATAACCTTTATGATAAAGCACATTTCTAAGGAGGATATAATGTGTTAAGTGATGAAGGAATGCTTTTTGTTGGTTGTTGGAAAGGTCAGCAAGAAATACATGACTATGGAAATAGTTATAAAAATCTTGGTACCATGGTAGCTCAAGTGAGGGATTATGATCAGCAATGGTGCATATCCTCTCTAAATCTGATAGAATATGTGCTAGTTGAAGAAGATTTTAAATCAAGAACTAATACTCTTTATTACTATCATGCATTTGAATCATGGAACCAATTGTTTCCATGGCATCAGTAGATCTGTTGTTGACTCATGGAACTTGTTCAAACTGTAGAGATTTAAAATGTGTTTTGAGGTTATCAACAATCTACTTATAAGGAATAAGTTTATCATCCTTTATTTTATATTGGTCAGTTGTCAAATTTATGATTAGCTATGAATCTCCATAGAGCTTTAAGCTTTGAATATCTCAATGTATAGTAAGACAGAGCCCTATAACCAATGACTCATATTCGGCCATATTTTTTGTACAATGAAATTGTATATGGAATGCTCTAGGGATCAAATCCCCCTATGGTGTGATCAATAATATGCTAGCTTCAAACCCTCAGGATGTGAAGGATCCATCAAAATAAAGTGTCTATTATTTAGGTTCTTGTGATGCATGTTTTATCATCATGATAAAATCATCTAGAAGGTTAAGGTTAAAGATTGAGTGGTCTTAATAAGAGCTTATACAAGTTGGTCAGCAAGAACTTATCCTTTGATTGCCTTTTGATTATAGTACTCAATATCAAACTCACTAAGGAAGATAATCCATTTAGCCATGCATCCTTGAAAATATACTTTAGATAAGAGGAACTTGAGAGGATCTACCTTGGCGATAACAATAGTTTTATTATTTAGCATATAATGTCACAATTTTTGAGTGGTGAATACCATAGCTAAATATGCCTTCTCAATAGGTATATAATTATGTTCATAGGCTACCAATGTGAAAATTAAATAATAAATAGCATTTTCCTTACCATGATCATCATTCTGAGCCAAAAGTGCCCCCAGTGTATGTTTCATGGTTGATATATAAAGAAGTAGTGGTTTTCCTTGTGTTGGAGGTCATAAGACTGGTGGATTGGCCAAGTATGTTTTAAGCTTTACAAATGCTATCTAAAAATATTCATCCCACTAAAGCATTACCCCTTTCTTTAAGAGATGGATAAATGGGTGGCACTTATCTACCAATTGAGAAATAAACCTACGTATAGACTGGATCTTTCCTTATAGACCTCACAATTATTTAAGATTGTTTGGTGGAGGGATTTCCATAATAGCATTAACCTTTGCAGGGTCGACTTCAATCCCTCATTGTGATACAATGCACCCTAGCAATTTTATTGATGTGACTCCAAAGACATATTTCTTAAGATTCAAGCAAACTTTATATTCATGAAGCCTCTCAAATATTCTTTATAAAATGTTAGGATGTCCAGCTCTTTTTCTTGATTTTGCTAGTATATCATCAACATAGTATACATAAGCCTACGGTATTTTTACTCATTGAAACTATGTTGGAAACCCATTTAGAATAGTCTAGTGGTCTGATAAAATTGGCTCCTAACAGCTTTTCCAACTCAACCTTAACCAAAAGGCCAATGCGTGGATGCATATTTCTTAATTTTTCCTTGACTAGTTTAGCACTAGGGTGACAATAAGATGATGCACAACTAAATTTGGGTCCAAGCCTATCATGTCAGAGTATGCCCATGTAAATATGTCTATATAATCCTTAAGAATGGATATAATATGTTCATGTTCTGATTTAGTAAGGGAATCTCCAAGATAAATAATTTTGGGATACTCATGGGTTACCAAATTCAATTTTGTTATGTTCTCCACAAGGAGTGTGGATCCATCTTCTAGAATTATAGGCAATATATGTTCATGATCATTTTCCTCTACTGTATATTATTATTGTTACTCCCAAATATTCATATAATATGAAGAATCATAATATGCCTTCTCAGATAAAGGCCAATTGGTAAAAACCTCTAGAAACTCAAGAGAAAGATGATCAAATATTTGATGTTGTTCTGAAGAGATGATTGTACTAGCTATGGAACTTGGGATAGAGGAATTTTCTACGTCCTAAGGGGATGAGAAAACTTTCCTGCATGGGAGTGCCTGAAATAGGTTTTCACTCAAATGCTTGTCTTTTTTTTACTTTTTCCTTGATTGACAAGTGCCTCAAAGAGGTTTTCACCTGAGGATCTTGATGTTTTTTTTATTATGACCAAGAAAGTTTGCCTACTCTCCAAAGTAGGTAGAAGGATCTAATGAAAAATAAAAACCTTGCTTATGATCACCAATGGGGAATGCATCTCATAGGCCCATGTATTTTGCAATCAATTCTTCATTTTCAAATTCATTGAGGCATATGACCAAATTTTGCTAATCTCAGTCTATGAGTTCAAGATGGTAAAGGCATAGGTTATAGTGAGGGTTTTCTTCAAGATGAGAAGTACCAATGGTAAATATATAATGTCCTATTTTAGGAAGGGAAGCACCATTAGGACATGTTTTTACTTCAATATGGGAAGCTCCAATAAGCATTATGGTTAATATGGCATTTGAATCAGACAAATATGAGTCAACAAGCTCATCAAAAAGGCTATAATGGGATGTTGTGTCACTATTTGGAGTCTCATTACTAGTCACTTTGGAAGAGTCACTATCAAATTTCATGAGTTCATCCTCTAGTGGTTTAAATTTGAGACCATGATTCCAATTGACAACTCCAACTGATAAGGGTTCTAAAATTTCTTATGCCTATGGGCTACGACCTTTCCCTATATAGTCAAGATGATCCATTATCCTATTAGGGATATGATACTTTGGATTTTTAAAATAATCAGCAAGGCCTTCATAACATAACCAATCTCCCTTAATAAAATCCTCTTGATCTTTCTTTGGTTAGATTATAGGTACAAAAACCATTGGAGGTTTCGGTTGTTTCTTCTTTGGTTGCCAAATCTAATCGGGTCTATTAAGAGTCTAGGAACTTTTAGGCTTACCAAATATTTAAGTGGATTTTGGTAATTTTTCAATAAGGAGGATGTCCTTCAGATGGTATGTGGAAATGCTTATGTCTTTAATAATAACCTGCTTATCTAGAGCTGTAGGAAATGGACTGGCTGAAGTGGAGGCTAAATCAATAGGGTCTATATTATTATATGGAGATGGATGAGAAATGATGGATTTGTTCTTATTTGTAATGAATTTATAACATGGTCAATAGTTATAATTATGATACTTTACTTAAAGATGTTTCTAGTATTGATATAGCTACTAATCATCGGGAATAGTAACATTGATCCCATCATGGGGAAACTTAAATCATTACTGAAGACTAGATGAAACTGCTTATACTTTACGAATCCTAGGATGACCAAGAAGTATGTTATAAGGAAGCTCAATATCCATAATATGGAATAATATATAATGAGAAATAGACCCAACCATGACTAGCAACCAAATTGTACTAGATGACTCCCTCTCAACATTGTCATAAGCCTTGATTGTAATAGTTTTTGACTGAATGTCTTTATCTATGTGGTCTAATCATCGTAAAAATTTAAGAGATATGAATTTTATCCCTAGACCATTATCTATAAGAACCCACTTGATCTTGTAATCCATAATGATTAGCTCAATGTATAGTGGGTTATTGTTGTTTGGGCTGAGGGTGGACATGTCTTTTTGATCAAATGTGATTTGCCAAAATGAAAACAAGTGTCTAACTAGGTTCTAGAACTAATCAAGTTTTATATCATTAGGCACAATAGACCCTTGAAAAAGTTTGTTGAAGATGGTTTTATGGACATTAGATGTCTGCAAGAGTTCTAATATGGAAATTTGTGTAGGTGTTTTATCTAATTGATCCATTAGATTATAAGGCCTTTGAATTTTGGATTGAACTATTTTAGTTTTTGTTGGGACAGTATTTAGCTTTGGAACCATTGCCATAATGTTCTCATTGGGTTTTATGGAATAAGTGGGTGAAGAGCCCTGGATGGTAACTAATGGGCATCTATTTGTGACTGCACAACCTACAGGTGGTAAGAAATTATTATAATTAGAAGAGGAAGGCAAAGGGCCTTGGATGGTAACTCATGGGTGAATAACTGTATTGCTATAATTTTAGGTCAATGAGGAGTCTTAATAATTATAAAAAGGTGCTATTGTTTGGGATTAGTAACCCATGTGGATTGATGATGAAAATATGACATGGTATTATTAGGGGGAGAGGGTGTTGACCCTATAATGATGGGTCCCATGTTGTGAGGAACATGAGATTGGCCACGTGGTTTTACAATAATAGTGGTAATGTGGGTTGTAGAAATGCATTGCATAGTATTATTATAGTCATATGGTACATTGTTATAAGCCACATTGTTAGTATGGGCATTATGATCTTGATTATACTCATGATTCTAACCTTGTTTTTGGTTTTGATTCTACCTCTGTCCTTGATTGTGACCATTTTGATTATTTTTTGGTGGAGGTGGATCATGTAGAGAAAGGGGTCTTTGTAGATTCCCATATCTTGATTTGTGTCCTGATTAGGAGATAACTTAATTTCTAGTTCACCACTTTCAATAAAGTCCTCAATAACATGTTTTAATTGAACACAATCATATGCACCATGACCAATAACATGATGAAAATTACACCATTCATTCTCTTTGTACGAATTTGGTTTTGGTTGATCTTGAGGAAATGGCCTTGATACTAGCCATATAATTAAATTAGCTACAATGAGCTTTTGTAACACTATTTTAACCGATTCTCCTATTTTGATAAAGACTCTAAAATCATTATGAAATGTCCTTCATGGAGGTTATCTCTATAAATTAGGTAGTGGATTTGGGGGAGTTAATTATACATTTGGAGGAGGCATAGCCTATACCATTTATACATGTCTTATTTTTGTCACCCCATTTTGAACCATGTTATTATTTCTGCTAAAACCTTTAGACTTATCCTATATAACTATTTGAATTGGTGATTTATTCTAATTAGATGCTTGACCTTACATAAAAATATTAACAAGGCCCTTAGAAATAAGAGCCTTCTCAATCTACACTCCTTTGTCAATAATTTCTTCAAATGAGTTAGAAAAAGCTAACCATAGATTATGTGTAACTTCAAGATGCAAATTCTATGCAAAGATATCAACCAACTATTTGTTTGGCAAGTTATGTTGAAAGCGGCCTGTCAATGCTCTCCACCTTTGCATATATGTGGCAAAACTTCTTGGCTTTTCATAAGTCAACAATAATTAATTCATGTTCTATGTTATATGAGAAATGGCTAACAAACTTTTCTAGTAAGTCATTCCAATCCACAACTAATCCCTTGGGTAGTTTAAGTATCCAATCAAGAGTTTGTCCCACTAAACTTTATGGAAATAGTTGTAGTAAGTACTTACTACTATAAGAAACTTCTTGACATAAGATGAAGAATACATGTATGTGCTCACATGGATCTCATTTTAATTTGTAATTTTAAAATTTGGGTGCCTCAAAATGAGGTGGAAAGGGGTTTTAGAGAATAGATAAATCAAATGGATATGGGCATATCTCATCAAATTTGTATTTTTTGACTCTATTATTCATCTCCAATATTTGAACAATTTACTTCATATAATTCCATTCTTTCATGTTTGGTGCATTTGTGGATTGAATAAGATTTTATTGGGGTGGAATGTGCCCTTGGTTTTGTTTTTATTGGGGTGGAATGTGCCCCTGCTTTTGTTGTTGTTGTGGTGGAATGTGCCCCTGGTTTTGTTGCTGTTGGGGTGGAATGTGCCCTTGGTTTTGTGTGGATCTATAGGGAGTGTATACCTTTTGATCCATGACTTGGTTATAATTTTCTCCTTGAGTTGAGAACATAGGCTATTGATTCTTGGATTGTAAAACATTCCTTGAATTTGGTTGTTTTTTACTTTGTTGATTTTGGAATTTTTATGTTTATTTACTAATTTTTGTGTTGGTTGAAAAGAACTAGCCAAATTGTCTTGAGGGATTTCCTCAATTCGAATTGAATGTTTGGGTTTTTGAGTTTGTAAAGTAACCAGAGGTTATTGATGATTGAAGAATGTATGTTTTGTGTCAAATAGAACACTTTGTAAGGTCTCTTGTGACGTCAAATGTTCATTTAGATTACCTTGATCCACTATGGTAATGTCCTCATCCAATATTTATTGCATACTTTTAACCACATTTCTTTGTTCTTTTGAAGCATCATTGTGAATTTAAGTGGTAACTATGGATTCAATTAAGTCTGTGATAAGTTGATATACATATCATTGACTTATTATCTTGATCTTAACTAGAAGATCTAGATTTGTGGGTTTTGAATCTATTTGTATTTATTTTCCTTTGTTAGAGGAAGAAGGTATGTCTATTTGTGCAAAATCTTTCTCTTTCCATAATTTTTCTCCTTCTCTAACTAAGGTATGTAATTATTCTATAGGAAAGCTAGAAGGTAGTCTAGCACCTTATTCTATCAATCTAAGAAGGGCTTCATCTTGATCTTCTTGGGGTTGATATTCATTTTAATCATCTTTGGATCATACTATTATGGGGATATCATAAAAAACAATGGGATTATCTTGACCATCATAAAATTACTCATCTTCATAACTAAGGCCATAAGAGGCCCCACTACAAATGAACCTTTGAGTCATGTCTAAAAGAGTTGTTCTATGTGTTTGAATAACTTTTGACCAATGCTTGGCAACCAAAAAAAGTATGATTTAGCTCTCTTTTAAATAATTAACCAAGGTACCAATGAGACTATAAGGGAGGGTGGTTTAAAACCATGCAAAATTTAGAAGATTTGGTTCAGAGTGTACTCAACCTTTGGTAAATTTGAAATCATATATATCAGAAGAGCGTAAGGTAACTCAAAGACACAAGGTGAGAAATAGTACACCAAATCCTATATCTTTGTGATACACATGTACTATAAAATCTATTTTAAACTTTAACAAGTTGACCCTATAAGTTTAGAGGAAATATCTCTAGATTACAAAGAAGATAAAATGGACTAAGAAACTCAAAATGTAAAAACTTACATGAATCACTAAGTATAAATCTAGGACCAAATAGGTAACACAATGTCACCACATCATTCCAGTAGGATAAAATATGTTCTAGGACTCAAAGCATGAGTGATACATAAGATGGCTTGAGTCCACCAAGATGATAATGTGATTTTGAGTATTAATAAATGACCTTCAATTTAAATGTAAAATTGAACCCAAGTTAGAACAAGTTTAGTGTGCAAATGGTGAACCCACTTTGACACACTAACCCTTAGAACTCAGGAAGGTTAAATTTTGAATGTGGATTATAAATGAAGGATTTAAACAAATTGGGTAAAATATCTAGACTCAATTATTTAACATGATTGCAACAAAGTGGATGACATGACATAAAGCTTTTGATAACAATTTGAACAAGGAAAAGTTGAATTTGCTAATTAGACAACGTAATACCTCCCTTACTCAAGAAAATTGAGGACAATGTGTTTTGATTAAGTTCATTGAGTTAACAAGAATTTTTAGACATAAATTAAGACCAAGTAAGTTAATGACAAAAAAAAAATACCTTAAGTCTAAACTAATAAGGTATTTCCAAGTGGGGTCTACTAAACTATCAAGGTTTTGATTGTTCTAGGGGAATCAATTATATAATGACTTTCACATCAAATGATGCAAAATAAAAGCACAAGAATTAGATGATCATGGTATTAACTAGTTGTAAAAAGGTCTAGTCATTTTTACAACCACTATATCTTGTTGTTCACTCAGTGTAATGCAATGTTTAAATGTAGATACATCCCATATGTAACTCCAATTAGGATCCAAATGAAGTCAATGTCAGGAGATGAAACCCTCAGTCAAAGCTACCCTAAATAACTCATGGGAGGTAGTGATAGTTCCCTCATAAGCCAAGTTTGAATAAAAATAAAGAAGGCATAAAATAGGACTTTAGTGTCATTTTCAAGATCACCCAAACTTTAATGAGTTTTTGAGGATCACTTTAGATGAAATTCTTTCTAAGCCTTGGACTAGGCTTCTTGAAATAGGAATGGTGATTTTGATTCCAAGGGTTCCCTAAAGGGGACAAATGGAAGAGCATAAACGTGGCATCCCTCTTTTTACCAAACAAAATATAACTTAAACAACTAAGTAAATACAAAAAAAACTTGGAAAAGTGAGTTCATTTTTAAGCCCAAATGAAAAATGAGGTGGTATTCATTTGACCCCTTGGTCTTAGTTGTAACTTTGAAAAATAATGCTAAGAACTCACTTAAGCACCTAAATGTTACTTTAAGCACCAAGATAATGTTACTAATTCATTTTTAAGCATGCAAAAGGTGATCTAAACATGTTTTTTGTAAATGTCAAGCTTGGTCCTACAATAAAAATGTTAGCATTTCCTGTAACCTTGAAGCTATTTTGGGTTTGAAATAATGAACTTCAAAAAAAGAGCTCTCAGGTTTGTGTTTTAATAAAAACATAGTGACTGACATCAGCTATATAACTGATGATGGTTACACTTACTAACTAAGGATGGTGATCTAACTAGAATTGGTTATACCAATAGTGATTGATGACAACTATCCAATTGATGATGTTTTTACTAACCAATGTTAGTTATTGTGCAAACCCATGACAAATAAAAATGGCAAAAAAACTTAGAAAATAAAATTGCAAGATTTTTAATGATCTAAATAAAGATTTTAAATCTGTAAAATGATCTTCTTCATGTGTGATATGCATCTTATCCCACCACATGTGCCAAGATGTATAGAGGATTACAAAGCAAGTTAGTCAAACATTAGTCCATGAATCATGAAAAATTCATAAAGAACTAACTAACTAAGCATATCTATTCCTATGAGAATTACAAAGGATAACAATAAAAAAATGAAAGAAAGTAAATATCATATTACCTTCCCAAATGGATTCACCATACCCATGTGGCTGAAAATCATGTTCTCCCTTGATCAAGCATCCTTGTATTTGTCAACAAAGGTGGAAAACTCCTCCAATGTCTCAAGAACACTCCATAAAACCTATGCTCATGATTCCAAATCACTAAACTAGCCTATCAATGAAGCTTGTGACTAATTTTAATGGTCTATTTCAAAAGATTGTGGGGATAATTTTGCATAATAACTTTGCATAAATCAAGCTTAAAATTCACGTCCATGGCCTCTCTATTTATATATTTTTGAGATTGGTTAGGATCAATCATGACCATCCATCTCAAGATTGAGATGTGTGGCCATGGATAATCCTAATATTTGGAATTAAACTCATAAATATCCTCAAGATAAATAATCATTAAAGAGGCACGGGAGGCATTAACTAGGCATGGGTGACCCATAATCTTGATATTTTATGCACATATAGCTTGATGGATGCCATCCCATAGATGATGTCATTAGGTGATGCATATATTCAAAAATATTTATGGAATTCTTACTTGAGCTCTTAAATTGGATTAATTATCTTAAGTTTAATCAAGTTTAGTATAATTATTTGGAAATTGGTGCATAATTAATCAAAATTATCAAAAAGTCATATTACTGGATCATAATTTGACTAGAGAGGAACTAAAAGGTGATTTTAGATGAGTTGGAGTTATATTCCCATTTAAGATGTTGCCAACAACAAATAATAAAGGTACATAAAGAAAGAGTGATTCGGAGCACTAAATGGTGAAATTATCATTTTGAATTGAAATGATCTGATTAAATTTAGATGACCCATAAAATGTGTTGCCCTATTTTTGGATACGTTGACCTAAAATGGCACTTGTAAGTGACAAATTCAAACCATTTAGGGTTTTTTTTTATATATTTTGACCTAAAATGTGCATTTGAGTGCAATTCGAGTAAGATTGACAATTTCAACATAAATGGTGTTAGTAATTGGATGTATACAAATCTAACTTCAATTATGATCTTTATAAACACTTAAATAATTACCACAAATATTCATGAAATATACAAATCATTCATAACAATAAATAAGAGAGACAATGCAAGATCAATCACATAACACATGAAATACGTGGGAAACCCTCTTGGGGAATAAAACCTGCTTGAAATTAAAATTGGAATACTTTCCTATAATAACAAGATCTAATTTAGATAATTTTCAAATGATCAAATAACTACAATCCTTATTTAGTGAGACTCCAATCTCATAAAAGTGTTGCCACACCTGTTTAGCTGAGATGCAACAATAACTCAACCTTCTAGAAAGTTTTATTTTTTAAGGAGGCTAAAATCACCTTAGATTATTAGATTACATAAATAAATCTATGAATACATACAAATTTGTAATTATGTCTTCAACACCTAATGATGGACCTCTGCTAATCACTCTTCACCTTTACTCACACTCAATCTACAAGAGCACTATTTTGTCAACAAAAATATGACCTATAGATCATAAAAATATTTATCTATTTGTTCTGATATTCAACTCATCCTTAGGGAACTCTACCCTTTTTTAACTCCATCAAACACACATAAAACTCTCTCAATACTCTCCAAGTCACTCACACAAAGTCTAGAAATCACCATCTTTAATTTCACTATTTATAGATCAATCTTGATAATCATCACCTTGGTTAGAAATTAATCATGTCTTAAACCTTAATAAATATATAATACAAATACATATCTCAATACAATCTTCATAGGTCAGCCATAACATCTATAGGTCACCCTTAAGCAGCTACACCTTTTAAAAAGGCCCTTGTAGCTCTTATAAGTCTCATGGAGACTTATTCACCGATTTAGTTAACCCCTAAGAAAAAAATTAATACATGATCAATTTAAAATACATGGGACTACTCCTTATGTCCCCTTAGACATCCTCAAATGATCATAGTCAACGTAGCTCACTTGTGTGTATGCTCAAACAACTCAAATAGAGACCTTATACACAAGAATAACATTACCAAACATACAATCAACTTATTAGTCATTGTTCAAACTAAAGATAAATTGTTTACACCTATAAAATACTTAAATAATGTCCTCATGGAGTCTAAAACACTCCCCAATAGATAAGATATCATGAGACATCAAAAAAACATCAATACAAGTTCGAATATCCTTCTCAGGTCACTTGAAGAACATATACAAAAACACAATCAGCTTTACAAAAATAAATATTTATTTATACATACTTAAATATCTTTAAATATATGTTTTTAGATGTACCTTGGAGTCCTCTACCACTTTGATTTTTACTGCATGATCAATTTCATCTTGGATTAGAAGTTATATCCCAAAAACTAGACATTAGTTTTTACTTTTCAAATTAAAATATTCAAATACAAATGGGCACAGTTAACCTTCAAACACAATGCTCAAATCTTATGTCCTCTCAGCTTCAGATCAATCTCACACCATCGATCTTTTTTGAGATTTAATGCATAGTCTACCAAATCCAAATGTTGAACCTCAATCAGATTGACCTCATCTCGTACAATCTTATAATGTTGACTCCACACGTTCCATCGATCTCTACTAATCAACCAAGTCATTAACGATTAATGCTCAACATTTAATAAATCTATATGAACACCCACTTACCATTGGATCCTTATTATATACCTTTTCTTAGTAATTAAACATCATGAACCTATTATCATTTTGTTGTTTCCTGACTTATTGGAGTAACATGCACCATTGATCTTTCTCGAGCTTTAACACTTAAAAAATGACTAGGTATGGGGATGGTTTCAATATGCCTAAGTAGCCATTTTTAATCCTTAAAAATTTCTTCTATGATTCAATGTAGGATCTCAAATCTAGACTAGATGATCTCCTCACGTATTAGAATCCAACCATATGACACGCTACTCCTAAAACCCTCACATGTGCAAGATATAATGCCATTAAAATTCCTTCTATCAGAGAGCCAACTATGTCAAACCCTAACTGAGAGGCCAAATTTGATCTTATATAACATTTTTCATGCTTCAATGCATGATCTCAAATTTATCACAAATCATCTATGTTCAAAACTAAACAAACCCATATGATTAGTTTCTCTTGACACTTTCACATGTGCAATATATAACACCATCAAAATTATTACTCAGCTCTTCTTGCCATATTACAAAATTGATTATGTAAAAACATAGTCAAACTACCTGGGAGCCGAAATTTTCATATTCATAAATTTAACACAAATATACTAGGTATAAAATTAAACAAACTCATATGATCACTTTCTCTTGAAATGTCCACACATGTGAGATATTCCATCATTAAACTACTTACTTGACTTTTTCTAGCCATATTTCAAATTTGTTTAAGTGTGAAAAAATAATGAGTTCTGACTGAGAAGCTAATTTTACACCCTCATATATTTGACCATACTTTAATGCATGACTTGAGATCTAACACATAATAACTAGGGACTAATGTGATCACAACCATATGACCAACTCCCCTTGATTCAATCACATGTGGCAATGGTGACATCATCAAACTACCTACTCATATTTTCTTCTACTAGACCCAAAGTGTCTAGATGAAAACTATAGACTATCAAATGAATTCCATTTATGCACATAAGCTCTCGAAGCATATATAACATCTTAGGGACCTCTTACACATGTTTCAATCACCATACTCATCCATAAACATCTCTAAATAGTCAAACTCTAGATATCAACCAAACATACTTCAAGCACACTAGGATAAGCACATTGCACACTTTTTAATCATTACATAGGCTATCAAAGCACTTCATCCACTCATCAAAACACCTCTATGACACCACTATGACATCATCATGGCAAATCTCCAACAATCTCATGTTATAAAAATTTGATGAGTGTCATAGATAGCATTGATATATGATAATCACCTATGATGTTGTTACTCTATGTTTGAATGATAAAAAACTAGTGGAGGGTGCACATTATATGCATAGTGCATGACCAATGTATCTAATAAAAGATTTTCATTACTTTAATTTTAATTGGTTTTACTATTGTACTTTGTGGTTGTCTACCCACATCAATGATGTTTGCATCTATCAAATATTAAATCTTGTGTCTCAAACTAATACATCTATTAATAGTATGTCCTAGTGCCTTGTTATAGTTGTAAAAATTTGTAACATCCCCATGGATATTTACTAGAATAACATATTATTTTATTAATATTTATAAAATACTTATTCATTCATTATATTACACCATGAGAATATAATTAGTGACCTTAACATACTAAGTATATTAAGCATATATAAACATGTATCAATAATAGTTACTGATAACTATCATCTTATGTAACATAACATAACTACATAAGGAAAGTAATTTCATTAAAATAGAACCATAACTGGTACAATAATACAACCACTATTATCAATGTACAATAAGTAATTAATTACAGTTCCAATAGGTATTAAGACTTAACATCTATAAAATAATAGATACAACTCTCTATAGAGCACGAGTCACTCTAACTCTAATATCTCTGATAATATAAAGTGTAGTCTCCAAGTAAATAATGTAGTGGGGAGGAAGAACATCATCCAAGCACTTTTTCATACTAACCATGGACCATCAATCCCCTACACAATCCTCAAAATAGGGAATGGCCCTCCCTTCATGGATGGGTATATAGTGAGGGTTTAAGAATCTAGAGACACATGCTAGTACCCGTGTGCTGTAAGATTTATACTATGTGATGTGTACCATAAATAAAATTAAGTTCTAACATGATATCACACAAGCATCTAAATCATATGTATGAAATGATAATTTCTATCTAAATATTACTATGTCCAAAGTTTTCAAATAGATATTAATCTCTAACATCACTCAAATTCATACACACCACTTGATCAGATTACCTTCATCTAGCATTGGTGACACTAACTTAGCTAGTGAAGTCCATCTCACTACTTAATTAATACCAACAATGCGAGATTTGGTCAAAATCTCAATAACCAATAAATTCATACTAATTTATTCCTACTAGCAAGTATTACTTTAGCTATAAATAAGAATAATCACTTTGCATACATTTAGTCCATCAAACATATGAATGAATCTCTTTCTTTATTCTTTATTACATAATAATAATCATGACAAACAAGTTTATTTATCAAATGGGTAAAATACAACTCATAATATAAAATTTACTTTTCATAAGTAAATGCAATGGACTAAAATCATCATGCTCATAATATACCACACATAATGCTTAATTACTATAGCAATTTTAATGTTTTTAAAGGACATAATAACTTGTAAATAAAAGCGTAATATTTCTTTAAATTATACCTATATGGAGGCTTTATGCATATATTTAAAGCAAATTATCTTTTATGTTTTTGAATTTAATATTTAATCAAAATTATAAAAATAGGTCATCATCCAATATATTCATACCTTATATATATAAATCTATTCAGGATCTCAGTATTTTATTCTTAGCCTCTACTTGATTCACAGTAATCTTCATATTAGATGTATGATTTCAACCCCAAAGTCAATCAAATATAATATCTTATTTTTATTTTATAATAAAATTTGTCAATGGTGTTTGTACTCTTGGAAACATAGAATAATAAGCATAAGATTACCATTATGCTTGTTTTAACCATAGAGATTTATATATCCTTTCAAAAGTTCTAAATAAAATTAAAGATTCAAATATTTTTTGATACATCCATAATCAAACCTCACTAAATTAAAACATTCCAAAGGAGGTAAATTCATTTAGAAATATTCATCCATACCTATATATAGTTGACTTATTTCCTAACTGCATTTAGAGGATGTTTTTATTATAAAATTTCTCATCAGTTCAACTGTCTATTATCAAATAAAAGATATAATCTTCCTTCTTATTTTTATAATAAAAAAAATTATGTTCCATATGTTTTGTAATGACACATACCCTATTCCATATGTTCCTAGTTCAACACAATTTGCTTCATATTTGTTTTCATCTAGATAAATATAAATCGATGTCCTTTTTGAATGTATAAACTTACCTTAAGGTTATAATAAACAATTCATTCACAAAATATGAATGTTTATTCATTCTAAAATGTATTATATATTCCTAATTTCTAATTCACAATTTCAACCATGATTCACATAATTATCCTTACTCAGTATATCATGAATCATGTAAATACACACACACACACACACACACACACACACACACACACACACACACACAAACACATATATAACTAAGTTTTAAATATTTTAATCTTTATACATGGGTGAAATAATTCAAAATAATTATTTATATATGTATTTGTATAAACTTAGATAATAGAAATAGTATGTTACACACGCACACACACACAAACACACACAATGATATCAAATTCCTTAGGTTTTTTCTCAACTAAGGCATATTATCTTAAGAAATTTAATCCATTTTACTGTAATAGCTTAGCACCCAAATAAAAAAATAGTTTTTAGTCTTAGGGATTTAGATGTATTTTGGATTAGCTATGTGGATGGCTGAGCCATACACAAGGCTAAGCCTGTGTTTTACTATAATATTCCATACATTTCTAAACCCAAAGAATTCAAACCACAATAGTAATTATACAATCATATGAAGTAATTGCTTCACCAACCTGATAAGTTGCTTCCAATTTTGAGACAAAATGCACTTTTATAACTTTTCCTTCTTGCTCTATATTTCACTTCTCTTCTTTTCTATCCCCTAATCTCCTCTCACCTCACCTCTTATTCTATGCAACTTTCCCATCGATCCTTGCATGAAGTTTATACCATCTTGCAATTATCATGTAATAACCATGTTTTTTTCCATTTTAATGGTGACTCCAAACTAGTTAACTTCCATCAACAAAACTTAATAAATCCCTAATTTCACTTATTCACTTTTCCTCATTTTCAAAATAATTATTATATTCATTTTAAATCTATGCATGTTAAAAGTATGTGTATTTTAAAAAATCCACTTAACACAATATTAGCAATGATAAGTAATAATTCCACTCCAACGTAGTCTATGTATGATAACAAGATTAGGCATAGATCTCTAGGATAAAATTATAAACCAATCATTTTTTTATTTTAATCATAATAAGATTATCATTTGTGTTATTAGTAATCTATATAGGCTAAAAATGTCTTTTGCTATTTAATAGCTTGGCATTTTTAATATTATCAAATCTCAATAATAGCAATCTTAATGTTCTAAAATGTTGATAAAACGTCTTGTTAGTCTATATATATTAATAATTAGATATCATCTACCAGATTTATGTTCTCATAATCATAAAAAATATAAGTAATTAGCCTTATAAAATCATATTACAACATAAGCGCTAAGTATAAATAAAATATAATGATGCAATCACATACAATATTTATTCCATATCTATGTACTAGCTACAATTAACTTTTAAAACATTCTAACTCTAGCAATTCAAACACACAGTGTATGTAACATAGTAGATCTAATATTGTGTGTGCATGGGTTTAACATTTCCTCTATAATCATTCACCATCTCCATCTATGTCACCCTCTTTGATGATGCTCTCCCTCCATCATGCTCTGAGGGATGAACACTCTTACATCCAATTCACAACAAGAAGGTAGTTAGTCTAATATATCATGATATAAATCATAAAACAATGTTGTAATATCAAATGTAACATAATAATTATGTACATAATTCATAATAGCCAAATCATAATAATTAAATCATGAAATCCAATTAACATACATATGTCCCATAATAACATATGACTTAAAATTTAGTTAAAAAAAAACAAATCAATTTAATAGCCATAATAATCCTTAGCTAATTAGGTGAATCGACTTAATGATAAAATCAAGATGTAACATCCTTCCCCCATAAATTTGGTCATCATTCTGATGACACCCATTCAAAAAATAGTTATAAATAATAAAAAGAGTTTAGCAAAAGAATAACATAGTATCTAACATCAAGTTAAGCAAAAAAATGTGTAAATAGCCTATAAAACTCTTCATAGTCTTCCCAAGTAGCATTATTCTTAGATTATTGATCTTAAAAGACCTTACAGTGTGACACTTATCTATTATAAAAATAAAGTTTGAGAGTATCAATCACTCTTATTGGTTCTACCATGACCACCTTAGGATCCAAAACCTTCAAAGCATTCCAATCTAACACATGTAAAAGATAAGTTATATACTTTTTAAGATAAGATACATTGAATATATTATGTAATAGAGATAGGGTTGGTGGAAATGCAAGACTATACACTATATGATTGATCACTTATAAAACCTTAAAGGGTCCCACATATCTTGGTGAAATTTTTGCTAACTTTCTAAATTTAATCAAGCTCTTTTGTGGCTTAACGAGTCAAAAAAATACTTTATCACCTACTGAAAATTTCCTAGTTATTCTCTTCATATCAACATAGCTCTTCCACCTATCATTAGCCTAGGCCAATCTCTACCTGATTATTCTCACTTGTTCTTCCATTTTTGAAAGAATCTCATGTCTAAAAACTACACTATCTTCTAACCTATCACAACTTATTGGTGTCCTACACCTTCATCCATAAAGTGATTCAAATGGTGCCATATTCAAATTAACTTGGTATGAGTTACTATATGAAAACTAAATCAATGGAAGGTATTATTCCCATTTGTATTACTGATCCATACAATACATATGATGAAGATCTTATAACACCTAATTAACTCACTTAGTTTGGCCATCACTCTATGGGTGATATGTAGTACCAAAGTTTATTTGTGTACCCAAAGCTGAATTTAGCATTAACCAAAATCTATAAGTCAATCTCAAATAATAGTCTGATATCATCTTATCCAAAAAACCATGTAATTGATACACTTATTTTATGAATATCTTCACAATATTTGGTGCATCATCTATCAAATTTCCTAGTATAAAATGTGCTACCTTAGTTAGTTTATCAACTACATCTAAGATCATGTCATGCCTATTCTATGATAATGGTAATCCTTGAAAAAAGTCCATACTAATCACATACCACTTCCAATCTAGTGTGTTATGTGGATATAAAAATCCATCAAAATGCATATGTTTAGCTTTCACTCACTAACATTCTAGACAACATGAAACAACTTCCACTAATATTTCTTGATTCCTTTTCAGAAATAAATTGGTCTAAGATCTTCCATTAGCTTGTTTACTTATGTATGTCTTGAATATGGGGTATTATGTAGTTCATTTAGCATTGTGTTGATCTTATTCTCCTAATCTATCATATACATCCTTCCATTGTATCACAAAATACCATCAGTCTCTAAGATATATCTTTTCTACCTTGGATTTTGAGAATTCTTAGTCAAAGCTTTCCTAACATGTTCATAGAATTCGTTTCTTTGTCAGAACTTGATCACATGATCCTTGAAAGTACTCCTAATAGTAGCCATAATTATTATGTACATTTTATGAATTAAAGTGCTATCTAATCTATTATCTTTGCCTTTGATGTAATTTATATCGAAGTCATAGTCAAAATTTTTTTTAACCAATGCCTCTAATGAGCATTTAAATTTGGTTGGGTGAAAATGTATATGAGTGCCAAGTATCAGTCTTGACCTCAAATGATTTTCCCAACAAATAATATTTCAAAAATTGCAAATCATGAACAATTGTTGCAAGTTCAAGATCATGAGGGGCATAATTCACCTCATAAGGCTTCATCTTCTTTGAATCACAAGTTGCTATTGTACCATCTTGCATAAGGACTCCTCCTAGTTCATCCCTAGAGGCATCTGTGATCACAAAAAATTGACCATTGGGATCAGAAAATCTTAACACTAGTGCTAAATTAAGACCTCTTTTCAATTCCAAAAAATCTACTTCATAATTATTTGACCAGATAAAAATTTGATTCTTATGCTATAAATAGGTTATTAGATTAGCTATCTTTAAAAAATTTAAAATGAATTTCCTATAATAGCTCACTAATCCCATGAAACTCCTTACCTCATGGAAATTACTTGGTGTTGACCACTCCATAATGGCTCTTATTTTATCTATATAAATAGAAATGTCATTCACTGAGATAATATGTCCTAGATATTGCACTTTCTTTTGCAAAATTGCACAGTTGGACAATTGCCAGATAACATGTACTTTTATAGATGTTGTAAAACTAGCTCCAGATGTTGAAGACGCTCTTTTTCATCCTTATAATAAATAATAATTCCATCTAAAGATACCAAAACAAAATGATCTGGCTAATATCTTAACACATTGTTCATGAGATTCATGAATGCTTCAGGTGCATTCATCAACCCAAATTATAGAACTATAAACTTGTAATTCTCATAATGATTTCTAAATGCCATTTTTGGAATATCCCCATCTTTTATCCTTAACTAATGATATCCATCTCTAAGTTCAATCTTATAAAAGACTATTATTCCTCACATCTAATTTAAAAGATCATCTATTCGAGGTAGTGGATACCTATTCTTGATGGTTACTTTATTCAACATTCTATAATCAATGCAAAATTGAAGAGTGCCATCCTTCTTATTAATGAAGATAACTAGTGCACCCCATGGTGACACACTAAGTCTTATCAACAATTTGGATAATAATTCCTAAATTTTCGACTTTAATTCAAATAATTAAATGGTTTTCATTTTATATATATCCTTAAACCAAGGTTTTGATCCTAGTTTGATATCACTAGAGAAATCAAACTCCTATTTAGGAGGTAATCCTAGAAATTATTCTAGAGACACATCATGGAAATTACTATAGAAAGGATAATATTCAATTGATGGTTCCTTAATTTTTACATTTTATTTAAATTAATGATAAATTTTTGACATGCTTTTCCTTGGGTCTTCCTGAGTTGCATTGCAAAAATATGCCTAAGCTTTAACTCCATTTTCTCACCCTAAATTAGTGTCTGATTTATAGAACCATCAAGATAATCAACCCTTTTTAGATGGCATTCAACCTTGGCCTTATGATTCATAAGCTAGTTGACTCTTAGGATCACATCATATGAACCTAGTGGTGCCACATAAATATCCACAACCATTGTGAATTATGGCAACCTATTTTTTTCTTCAACTAAACACTTATCAACCTAGACTTTAAAATCATTCCCATATTATACTGACCATGAATTTACCATTACACTAAATTTTATAAATAGTTTATTTTGAATCTTAGGATATATAAAACATTGTATATCCCCTTTATCTATCAAAATGGAAACTAGATGTTTAAACAAAATGGCAGATAGTTATATTGGTGAAGCTTAGAATTTGGCTTGCTGATTATCAACTATCACATGAATACATTGCTGAAGTGTTCCTTACTAAGGGACAAAACCATTGTTCCTCAAATTATCTTGGGTATATTTAGGTGAAAAAATTTTACCTCCATAGATGAACTACAACCTCCTAGTGGTCCCTTCCTATAAGACTATTTATTTCCCTTGAAACCACCTTTAGAACCATTACCTGATTTCTTACTACTTAAACCACTATTAAATATGGTATTCTAGATCTTGAACCAACACTTGAAGTTTCTAATCCTCTACTTCCAATTCTTATTGAAAGTTGGCTTAGAAATTTTAAATTTTTTAACTTGTCCCTGATCTGAGAAACAGATTTCAACTTTTACTCCAATTTTATTAATTTCTCAAAGACTTACTCTATGGTAGATGGTCGATGAATGTCTAATTCTCCACTAATTTAGGTGTTTTAATTCCATGATTAACTTCTTAATGACTAGGAATTTGAGGAGGTAAGCAGGTTTACAACTTTTTAAAAGGAATACAAACCTGATGATGATGTCAATCATGTATCTAATGAGCATAGAGAAGAGCATGAGGTATCTACCAACTAGAAAACAATTTTGGTAGACCATAAAGTGTTTGATAAACAATAATACAACCTTGATGATTCCAAATATCAAACATATCATTATTCAAACACATTTAAAGTGGAGAAGGGTTTCATGACACCCAATGATTAGATTGAGGAGTACCAAGTGAACATGACAAAGGTCAAGCAAGATACAAAGTCAAAAAAACCTCTAAAAGAGATAGATATAACATTAATGAGAGTCCCAAGTGATATAGTTTTAGTTAGTATAAGCTCCAAAAATGGTAAGTCATTTGATTACCTCCATAAATAAGTTTTCATTGACAAAGATTCATTCTGTGATGGTTTATTTTCATGGAGTAACAATGATTCTCAAAGCATTGTCCTTGACCCTGGTTAAAGCAACTAAATATTTGTATTTCATCTCAATTTTTTTGATGTATTGTATATATTAGGATATGTGCATTCTTTTCAATAAGTTTTGGGTACATTGTTTGGTGTGAGTTATTTATGTGTTTTCCTTAAGTGTTCATGAGAGCACAAATGTGTGTCTTTGTGTCTTATTTTGTGTGTTGTTTATTTCTATGTTTGGTTTCTTTTAAAAGGCATATTAGTTTTAATTTCAATATATAGGTGACTCCATTTCCCAAAGATAGGATAAGGCAACTAGTCTTTAGCATAATAGGCATCCTACCCCTAGAAATTGCCAAAATGTTGACCAAAATTTTACCCTAGGTCAAATTAGGTCAACCCCCTACATATTCAAACTTTCCATAAAGTATTATAGGTTTGAAAATGGTCACAATAGTCCTAAAAAAGGTCAATTCATATCTTGAGGGTCCTAAAATATGTGTTAGCCTTGTCATATTTGTCAACTTTCTTAATGTCTTTTTATGCCACATTTTTGGTCATTTTAAGGAATTATATGATTTTTCAAAAAAGGAAAATTTTTTAAAGATGTAATCTAACCTAATACATGTTATATAATGTCATATAAAGGATTTGAAACTAGAATTTGGTAGTTTCAATGTAAAAAAAAGAATATCATCTACAAATGGGCCAGTTTTAGGTAGTTGTACAGAATAAGGTGACTCATTTGCATGTGTAGGTACTTCAATAAGGTGTCATCTATTCCCCACAAATCATTTCCAAGCTCAAGTAGTTTTAAAAGATCAAAAATTGATTAAATTTAGTTTTCTCTTCTATCACTTCTTTAGATAGTTTGGAAAGGGTCAACAATTTTCATTTAGTATGGACTAGAGAAGAAGAGCTAGAGTGAGTGCACTTGGGGGAAGTTAGTAGTCCCTATGAGATTCCATCTCATGTTCATATATTAAATATTGGTGATATATATTGTATGAAAAATCATTGATATTTTTAGTGCCTAAAAAATGCTTGTGTAATCATAATGGCTCAAATTTTCTCATTTGATTGCAATTTGGTGATTGATTTGTGTAAACCAAGTGATGAAAGTGGACTTGTAGATCATATCTACCCATTTTATGTTGGATTTAACATGGTTTAGAACATGTGGCTATGGAATTTAAGTAGAATCATCTCATTTTGTTAAGAGTGAATATCAATGGTCTACAAAATAGTGTTTGATAGTTGTAGAGTCCATCTTATATGATGGGATTCAAGTCAAAGGTAACCAATTGGTATTCAAACCCTTAGAGTGTGGTTGGTCATATTATCAATTGAAGGTTGTATTGGATAAATTTGCAAGGCACCTCAAATAAAAATAAGTATAAATGAGATAAAACACCTAATGAAGACCTACAAGGTTTTATGGGTAGGCAATCAATAGTACAAAGGTCTGATTATGTGCCTTGAAGAGTCTATGAAGCTCAAAACATAGTGAGAATTATTTTTGATAACGATTGGGGATTGTAAGATGGCATGATATATTTGAAATACCAACTCAAGACTAGATTTAGAAAAGTGTTATTTAATATTTATGCTCCCAAAGAGTAAGGAGTTTCAAGGTCTTGAGAAGATTCTCAAGATAACAATAATAAGATTGAGCCATTGAAAAATATTGGAGAGTGGTTATGAGAGTTAATTCAAGATCAAACATATTCAAGACCCCATTAATAAACACCTATAGTCAGTCAAGTTGAAGAAATTTACTTAATGTGAAGGTTAACCTTAACTTATCCAAAATAAAACTTTAATCCACATAGTATCATCCCTTGGTGAAGGACTATGAGGTCTAAGAAATCTTAATAGTTTCATTATTGCATCTTAGATGGAGAGGTCACATCTTGACAAAATAAGATGTTTTAAAATTAGGACAAAATGAACCTAGAGTAATGCAACTTACACACCTAGAATACATTAATGATAAATGGATAATTATAGAGTCTCAATTATAAATGAGTCTATCTAAGTATGAAATTTCCCTAGTGACCTCAGGAGAAACTTAAGTTGTGAATTAAAATGATCAAACATGTATCATCACCTACAAAAATCTTTTGACTTCTTTAATAAGCACATACAATTTGACTCAAGAAACACACTAGACTTAAGCTAATGAAGAATGTAGGGTTGGCTGATATAAAAAGGTATAAGATGGATATTATCCCATATAAATCAGTCTTAGAGTGATAATATCACATTTACATGTGATTCCTATAGGTAAGGATGAATAGATATAGTCACATCTAAAGTTTCTTAAGCTTTATAAAAACCCTGCACACAATCATAAGCCTATAAGCTAGTCTTGAGAATTTGAAGTGTTGAGGGATATATAAGAATGGTTAAGATTTTAAAATTATTATATAAGGTAATCATGAGTTGAAATATGGTCTCATGGTCCCCTTTATGTTTGAATAATAAGGAAAGTGGTCATTATTTTATCTCAGACCTGAGGCACTCCACAAGTAAGGCAATCTACAAACCTAGTACATTGATGGTGAAAAGATGAATGGAATATTATTGGATGACTATAAGATGAATTTAATATTAATAATTTTTATAATTTCATACAATCACTATGAAAACTAAGAGGTGGTTACATACTTAGAAACCTAGTATATGCCTATTAGGCCTAAGAACTAGACATAAACCTCATGGCTTCTAACTTCACATCCATGGTCATGTGATCTTCAAAAATGATTTTATAGATTTTATGTGATAATTGAGAGTCCATTATCCTTATTGGTTTGTATAAGATAACTCAAATTAGCTATTTTTGGAATTTATTTATCTCAGAGGTGTCTAGAATGCAAGAAAACTACTTAAGATCCAAATTATTTCACTCACATCTATACAGATGAGATGCATGGGGTTTTGACCACCTAGAGAGAGTTAAGGGGGGCTATGAAATTGAAAATAGTGGAATTGGTTTGAAGGTTAATGGCTTAACCCTTATGAATCAATGTTAAGAATCTAAATGACCTAAAACACTATTAAAAAACTCATAAGAGTCCGATGAGGAAAATATGAATATAATTGGTCCCATAATGAGTCAATTGACCTAAAAAGTGATTTGGATAAACTTTACACTCTTTCAGGATCCTCACCACTCAATTGTTTCATACCATCACTTGTATGGATAGGTCAAATTATGTGTTTTGTATAAGTTTAAGGTGATTTGAAGGTGCAAAAGGGAATAGACAGGTGAAATTCATGTTTTAAGGTGTGTGGAGATGTATTATAACCCCTCATACCCCATTATCACCTAATTCATGCATGGAAATCCCAATTCTTTCTAGTTGTTGCAGGCAACCTTTGATAGAATAATGAGAAGTAACATAAATGCCAAGTTGAAGTTGAATAATGTGATATTGAATATTATTGAGGTCTACTTGATATAATATAAGAAAAAAAGGTTATAAACATGTTTCTCACATTTATACAATGATATTTATTTAATATGAGTACGTCACCATAGTGATAAGTGTGAAAATTGATGCCTAGATAACAAGTGAGTAGTTAAAAGAAAGTGAACAAAAAGTGGAAAAGAGAATATCATCATTTTGAGATGCATAATTACATACACCCAACATATTTCCACCTTATAAAGGTATTAAACATGTGTTAATGACCTCTAATATATTTTTGGATAGATAGGTAACTCCTCATCAAGAGGGCACTTTCAAGAAGGACAATGAAGTGTCCCTATGCCAACTTTAAAAGGATGCCATGTTTCAGATTGACACTTGTTCAATATAACTTCATGAATTCTTTTATAACCCATCCTCTTTCATTTTAACTAGTCTTCAAGACTTTTCACTTGGCATTGTGACTCTTCAACACCACTCTTTCTCTCTCCTCTCCTATGCTTTATATATTAAAGCCATTTTGGCATTGTAAGTTATCCATAATTAGTATGGTGAAGCCCTATTGGATTGACATATTATTTTACCTTCTAATAAAGTTCTAAATTTAGTTTAGTCTCTAAAATTTCTTTCCTAAGTATGTCAAGTAGTCTATTTGGATGACAAGTGATGATGTTTTCTCCTTGCTTCTATTCTTCTCTTACATGCATTGTGTGAGTAATACTTGTTCTAATAGGTATCATGAAGTGTAACTATTTTTAATGTGTATTTTAAGTTTGAAGAGAGATTATTAGAGTCTGATATTAGACCTCCTATTCACCCACCTTTTGAAAGGCATAGCAATCTACCTCCACATAGAAACATTTATGCTAGAAGAAACTTGAGTTGAGATCAGTTTTGGTAATCTACCTTCATAGTGAAAGTTTCAAGTATGTTTGTGGAGATATCCTTGGTGTATTATCCACATTATCATAAGTTAATTTTATTTTTCATTCTTCCCTTTTCACCCCCAACAAGTGATTATACTAGTGTATTTAAGATCCTAAACAATTAGATCAAGGAAGATAACTCCTAATCTAGATATCTATCTCTTGTATCAATTCACATATACTTAGAGATAGTTCCATGTTATCCCAATTTTCAGAAGGTCTAATTTAATTATCTAGGATTAATTTTTTTTTATGATAGGTACCATGTGTTTATGATAATAATATAATCATTTATATTATGACTTTGTGAAGCTAGATAAAAAACCTCTAAATATAATATAGAACTAATGTGAAGTGTCTCTTGTAATACCTCTATGAAAATATTTATGTAAGATATATCCAACATTACAAAAATATCCAAAATAAAAGGTATATTGTGTTATTGAGTATGAATATCACCAAAACCATCAAAACATGGTAGGGTAGGCATAAAAAAATATTTTGGATATAGATACTAATATACATCTCATGTAAGGGGTTATCATAGGATAACATTATCTTTGAAATTTGCTCAATATTATTTATTATGTAAATAAAGATCAAGAACTTGATTTTGAGTTTATCCAATTATATACATCATGGATATAATATGACAAATAGGAAAAGTAGTTGTGTGAAAGGGATCAAATGTGATTTATAATTTATTGTCCATTTTGTACATTGGTATAAGATGATCATGACAATTGACATTATATGATTAGGGATTAAATTATAGGTCAAAATTGGTACATAATTTATTATCATTACTTATATTATCATGTTTCCCTTGTATATGATAATAAACATGGTATTGTTCCTTATTAGGCTCTAATGAGTTCGTAGAGGAAAAAATATTCAAATTGGGTGTTATTATGAAAATCGCTTTAAATGGGTAGAGAATAAATATATGAAGAACCACTACTTAATATTTCATTATCCTTTATTTCTAAATATAATGGTATGGTATTATTTTGGATTTATAACCTATGTTGATTTGTATCTTGTATTATTGAGAGAGAGGGGTATTATATTATATCATTATTTATTACTTCCAAGGGAGGAGATAGATTATCACTATGATCTATATAATTAAATATTAATACATTATAATTTGAGATATATAAACATATAAATCATGTACCATTTATATATAAAGAGGAGGACTAACACATCCATTTGTATCATTTAACAATTCTATGCAAGAGTTATGTTTTTGTCATTGATAGTGATTGTAATGGAATGAATGAATAAAATAAAAATGTAAAGAGGTTGTTTTAATAAATAATTTTTCACATTTTTACCCTTCTTATAGATTAAGAGATAATATATTTTTATCCTTTATTTCTAAATATAATGGTATGGTATTATTTTGGATTTATAACCTATGTTGATTTGTATCTTGTATTATTGAGAGAGAGGGGTATTATATTATATCATTATTTATTACTTCCAAGGGAGGAGATAGATTATCACTATGATCTATATAATTAAATATTAATACATTATAATTTGAGATATATAAACATATAAATCATGTACCATTTATATATAAAGAGGAGGACTAACACATCCATTTGTATCATTTAACAATTCTATGCAAGAGTTATGTTTTTGTCATTGATAGTGATTGTAATGGAATGAATGAATAAAATAAAAATGTAAAGAGGTTGTTTTAATAAATAATTTTTCACATTTTTACCCTTCTTATAGATTAAGAGATAATATATTTTCCATCTCAATAAGTTCTCCTTTTCAAAAACAGGAATACAAGTGAGGAATGGGTTATGCAATTTATAAAGTAGCTAGCCTAGTTTCATATTCACCATATTATTCACTATTATACCACTCATTTTGATTTTAACATTGGTAATAATATCTATCAAAATCATATTATTGATTATAATCATAAATTTTGTAAGTGTTACAATCACCTTTATCTTATTCTATAATTTTCCACAAACATTTTTGTAATAACCTGAATTAAATTCACCATTTACTACTCATATATGAAAGTATGCAAGACATTCACAACTCATATTCATTATTATAAATAAATACTAAGGTTAGGTATTAAACAATAGTTGTATTATGCAAATTCATTCCACTGAATTAAGTATATATGCCAAAATTTACAATAATCCTCTCAAGCGTCATATGGTAAAATTATATAAGGAACACTAAATATGATATTGATAATCATAACATAAAATATATCAAAGTAAAATAAAAAATGAAAAATTATTCCAAAAACATAGTTCATAAGGGATGATGAGTGATATGCCTTACACATTACTCATCTTTTAGAATTAGTCATCTTTAGCATGTAGAAACTATTTTGAACTATTTATATGATGAGTAATGTCTATAAAATAGTCCATTAGGGATGATGAGTGAAATAATGAATATAAAATAATTCCTACACATTACTCAAATAAGGAATATTCAAAATAATAGATTAATGGTTTTTTTTCATAATATAAGACAAGGACAAATACTATTTGCCTATATACCCCATTCACATATCTAAATTCTATTTACAATTCCATTATTTATAAAAGTATGCCATATAGTGAAACTCTATCCATTTTACAAATCAAAATAACTAACAAGCATTATATTGCATATATTAAATCTCTTATATACAAAAATATTTAAATAAAATCACTTTTACTACCAAAATAGAAAAAAAATCTCCAATATCTTTAACATAGTCTTAAGTTCAAGCAATAGAATCATTCAAAATAGGCAATAGAAATCATAAAAATTTAGAACAATTTAATGATTCTATGATAATGGGTAAAGGAGTAAAATTTTCCATTGATACAACTAAGTCTATGGTGTCCCATCAAAAGT
This sequence comes from Torreya grandis, assembly GCA_037957365.1. Taxonomy (NCBI): domain Eukaryota; kingdom Viridiplantae; phylum Streptophyta; class Pinopsida; order Cupressales; family Taxaceae; genus Torreya; species Torreya grandis. The sequence continues at coordinate 1,991,027 of JARHVA010002236.1, forward strand.
TGTAGGCATGTATTTGGTCAACCATCCACAAGTTTATAAAATTTTTAACATATTTCCTATGCTAAATATTTAATGTTTTGGTTACATCACTTTAATATTACTTTTGACATTATATAATAGTGTGGCTAAAAAATTATCCATCTTAGTATATAATTTAATGAATATTTACCAAGGATAAGAAACATACATCACATACTATATTGTTACAACATTAAACCCTTTTATAACAATTCTCCAAAGTGTCACCAATTTCATAAATCATTTTAAGAAATTTTAATGTTTTATAAATTAATATCGAGCCAAGTACATAAGGTTATAATTACATGGCCATTATCCTTTATAGGATTTTTGATGAGAGAGGTGTCTTTCCTAAAATTCTATAAGGAATGGATGATTCCATAATAAATTCAAGATAATAAAATCACATTATAAGTACCCAATCACATAAGGTATAATAATAGAAACTTGTATTTCTCATAGATGAATATTGATAGACTTAGACTTCAAGGATATATTCATAATGCTAAAATATGCTATAGTCAAAAGGCTACAACATAAAAATAAGCTATAACTAAAATACTTAGACACCTCAAAGTAAGTTACAACTATAAGGCACAAAACATCAAATAAACTAGAATCAAAGGCTCAATAACATTCATATTATTTTGTGAATAAATAATTTCTATCATTTGAGATTACCAAAAACTAATTATTAAGAATAGGTAATATACTACAATCCTAATCATTATTTAAGAAAAAACTAACATATGCCACCATGTTGGATTGCTAGAGCCATCAGGATTTCATGACTAAACATATGGAAAATATGAGTATGGGAAAAATAGGCACTTTATGGCACTAGATTTGTCACTTTTTTTAGAAACTATGAATTCACTTATTTTATATAAATATTTAAACAAATGGAAACCCGTTTATGCAATGTGTACCTACTCATAGTTTTGAACCAAAGTTTAATATTAAGATTCAAATGTTCATTACTTTCTTGATTAATTTATAGTTATGAATGGTGATTGCTCTTGAAATTCTAAACCACCTTTGTCACTTCTCTAGTCCTTTTCATTCATTTCTTATGCCTCCATCCCCCATTTTCTCTATATTTTAAGGTTTTTATCCCATAACTTGATTGACAATTTCTTTTTGACTCCTTATACATGAAATTTATCTTACTTACTTATCATAATACCACATTATAGTTAGATCCAACTCACCTATTTTATCCACCATGTGCATTATTTTTTTTAAATAGATATTTGTAGACTAAAAATATTATCCATTAGGACCTCAAAAATATCAATGAATTTATGTCAACCAAACCTAAATGGAACTAATCTATTCACCATGCAAACCCTTCTTTTAGGGTTTCAATTTATAGTTACTACCACCAAGACCATTCATTGGATACCCAAAATACATATATTAACTAGCATTAAAAACATAAAACACTAATAATGTTTAAATAATGATTATTTTTATTAACATAAATAATTCCTTTTTATGTTCTATAATTACTCAATTATGCCTACCACCCATGTTTGTCAAGGGTTGAAATTAAGGACTCATTCAAATGCATATAATGGTAATGTATTCCATACTACCTAAGGTGGAAAAAAATTATAATAATTTCAATTATATGGGATTTTTATTAATAATTATCCCCACTTTTGCCTAGGATGAATACTACAATATTTATGCCTTTAATTCCCAATTAAACTAACACATGTTACATTATAAAATATCTATTTATGAAACTACCAGCTAAATAAGAGGGAGTTATAACAATGCCCAAATATCCATTTAATGTGATAAACACACAATCCTTTATTTGAAACAATCAAAAATAAATTATCACACAAAAACCATTGAAAACAAGAACAATTTTTATAATAATAATAACATAATAACACTAATTTATCACATACTAGACACATATGTACATGCAAATCACTCAAAATGACATAAATTAGTGAAAAAATCATACCAAATGATAAATGAAAATCATACACATAATAAAAATATTTAATAAAAAAATATTTAATTCAAATACAATCTAAGAAACTACAAAATATCAATAATATATACTTGAGTGTGTGAGTGTTCCCATATTATTTTGTCTAATACCAAAAGTCATGACCTATCACCTTCTTCCCTATGATGCTATTCCTCAGGTTTATAATGTGAGGGAATAAATGAAATATGTTTCATCCACATCAAATAAGGGTAAAATTTATTTATTACATTAGCATGTATATCTAAATATATAAAATGACCAACTTGAAATTTATGCATCAAATGAAACCATAACATCATATCAAAATATAGAAATAATAAATGTGATTATCCATTTTATTCAACTAAAATAATGTTTTAAACACATTAAAATTCAATATATAACAATTTAATATAAATATATTACAATATTTTTGAACTCAATAATCCAAAATCACAATAGTAAAATTTAACATTAATGACATTGTATTTTCCACTTAGGGTAGAATAATATGTAAAATCATTTCCCTTTTGGAAAATTCATTTCCATAATAATGTTTTTATTATAGGTAAAATTATATTTTATAGGGACCCTACTTAAACAAAATAACCACCCCAGTGGATAGTAACATAAATCAAATGATTAACAAGCATATGAAGAATATACAAGTTCACTAGAGAGCCACAACAAAGACATAACACAAAAACAATTGATACATAGAATAAATTACATAATAAATAAATATTAACACAAAATGTCATAATTTTAGTATATTTAAGTAAAATAAATGTATAAATATTTTATTTAGTCCTCATAATCTTCCCATGTGGCACTATCTTCAAAATATTGGTCCCACCAGAACTTGTATTCAACTACTTATTTATTATATAAGTTAAGCTTTCGAGTCTTGAGTATTCTTAAGGGCTCTATTTTTATCACTCCTCAATATAGTACCTATAAAAAATTACAATAAAGCACATATGAAGGATTATAAATATACTTCTTCAAATAAGACACATGAAAAACTTTATCAATTTGAGCAAGTGTGTGGAAAAGAAATTATGTATGTAACATGGTTTATCACATTCAAAACCTCAAACAATCATACAAAAATAGGTGTCAATTTGAATATTTTTCCAAATTTAATTGAACTCTTTCAGAGTTTAACTTGTATAAAAACATTATCTCTAACTGAGAACTACATTGCTATGATTTTTTAATAAGCATAACTTTTATACCTAATGTTGGCTTTAGCCAGCCTTTTTATGATTTCCATTATCTACTCTTTAATTTCCTCAAGTATTTTAGGCCAAAAAATTATTTGTCTTAAAAATTTTACCACCTAATAGGTTTTTAACATTTTCTACCATACAAGGCTTCAAATGGTTCCATTTTTATATCTGAGTGTAAATAAATATTATAAGCAAAATCTACTAATTGGAAGATATTCCTACCATTTGTAATGTTGGTCTATATAATACATTATTAATAAATCCTATAAAACTTGATCTACATTTATGGTTTCCTATATGTTTAAATATGTTATGTTTTATTGAATTTGAGTTGTTTCCCCAAGGCTAAATTAATATTTTTACAAAATATAAAGGTCATACGAGTATCCCCATAATAAATAATTTTCTCTATAATTTCATGTAATCTAGAAATATCCTACACAAACCCTTTAGCTAATACCAATGCACCATCTATCAAATCAGCCAATATAAAATGTGTCACATTTATAATATTTTCAAACACTACCAAAGTAATATCATGCTTGTTTCTATATATTGGTATCCCATGAAAAAGGTTCATGCTAATAACTTGACACTTTATTTTGGAATGCCATGGGCATATAACAATCATGTAAGATGAACATGTTATAATTTTACTCACTGACATTATAAACCATTTGATACAAACTTAGATACATATTAATTGATTCCTTTCTATAAATATATTGCCCTAAATTATGCCATTAGTTTGGTCATCTTTGGATGACCATAATATGGAGTATTTTTAATTTATCTAAGCATTGTACTCTCAAATCCTATTAATCTAACACATAGATCATCCTATTGAATATTATATTTCCATTATTTTAAAAATTAATACCTTCATATTTACAATATTTTGGATTTTACATAAGGCTTTCTTAACCTTCTCATGTAATTCATCTCCTAGGGAGAATTTCAAAGCTTGATATTATAAAGTTGATTGAATAGTAACAAAGCTAATATATATTATACAACTAATATAATTTTTAACCATGATATCCTTTATGTTTATATAAATTATATAAAATTCATAGTTTTTCATAAAATTAAATAAATATTTGCTTAACATTTATATTGGGATGGGTGAAGATATGTACTTGAGTCCCAATTTACTAGTCTTGAGATAAAAATGTTTTCCGAAAAGATAATGTTTTGAAACCTATAATGCATAAACTATAGAAACTAATTATAAATAATTTGGGACATAATTTTACTCCTAAGTCTTAATATTACCAAATTCTTAGGCTACTATCTAGCCTTCTTGTAATAACACTCCTCATAAAACATCTTAGTAGGCATCTTCTACCACAAAAAATAGCCTTTTGGATCTAGAAGATGAAACAATATTATAAATGTAAGCCCTTTATTCATTATTTTAAAGGATTATTCATAATTATCACTCAATAAGAACCATTTCTATTTCCATTTTAAAGAGGTGATGGGGTTAATTATATTCAAAAAATTAAGTACAAATTTCCTATAATACCCCATGAAAACCATAAAGCTATGCACCTCACAAATATTTTTTGGTGTTGAAAATTCATTAATGGATTTACATTTTAAGAATATAAATAAATCATCTTATTAGAAATAATATTCCCTAAATATTTTAATTTACTTTGAAAAAAAAGTGCACTTTGATAATTTCCCAAAGAGTTTATGGTTTCATAAGTGTTGTAACACCAGTTGAAAGTGTCAAAAATGTTAGTATTCATCATTATAATATATTAAAATATAATATAATAAAATAAACATAGAATCATATATTTAATCCATAAACACATTATTCATAGGATTCATGAATATTGTAGATGCATTCATTAGCCAAAACATATAAATTTGAACTCCTAATGTCCATACCTCATCCTAAAAGTAGTTATATGAATATTTTGATCTTTTATCCTAATATAGTGGTACTCTAATCCAAGGTAAATTTTAAAAAAATATCATTTCTCCACACATTTGATAGAAAAGACAATAAATATGTGGTAAATGATACATTATCTTTATGGTTCCATTATTTAACATTTTATAGTCTATACACAAATGGAGAGCCCCATATTAATTTTTGACAAATACCATGAGTGCTTCCAAAAGGTGATACACTATGATAGATTAGTCCTTTTTGTAACATTTATTCTTTATGGTGCTTTTTGTTGAGGTTCATATCCCAAAATTATATCAATTATGAATTCAAATTTCCTTTTGGGAGGTATTTTGGGTAAATATTTTCGAAACACATATTGCTAATATTGTAAAAATGGATAAAATTCAATGGTATTTTCCTTAGGTTATCGTATCTCATCTATCTTGACAATAAAAATCCCATAGTCCTTCTGTCGATATTTTTGGAATTGTATGACTGAGATTTTCCTTAACATAAATTATTTTTTCCTGCTTTAAATTTGATTTTGATTGCAAAAATCATCTAAACACTCCACTTTATTTAAAAATCAATATAATTTAGCTTTGATTCCAAATAATTTTTAGTCCTAAGATAACATAATATTATCCTAATTCGGATATAAAAAAATATACTATAATATTAAATTTAGGTAAATCCACTTCTACTTCTATGAGGCACTTATGAAACTTGACCTTAGATTGGTTCTTGTATTGTGTAATCCATGCATTTTATATATGCCTATCTATTATATATATTTTATTAATAAAATGAAAAAAAATAAAAAAATAAATAACTTCATTATATATCAATATATTAACATAACAACCAAATAATTTACTTGACACTTCAATGGGTGAAATATGAAAATCAACCTAGCAGTTGTCAACTAATACATGAATTTCTTGTTAAAATGTCCCCTATTAAGAGGAAGAGGAATTATTATTGAATTTTTTTAAAATTTTACATTATGGGAAATATTTGCATAATGGTCTCCTCCACAAATAAAACATCCTCCTAGTGGTCTTTTCCTTTTTGATGGGCTACTTCCTTTATTTCCATCCTTAAAACCATTTCCTAGTTTCCTTGTCCTAGAAGTATTATTATACATAGGATTATTATAATTGAACCTATTTAAAAATACATTTTCCAATTTTATTTATTATTTTTTAAATATGTATTTAGACTTCTAAACTATATAAAAAAACTTCTCTAAATTCAGCAAGAAATTTGAGCTTCTGATTCTATTTGACATCTTCTTCAAATACTTGATACATGGAGCTTAGTCCAAGCACATCCACCTCACATCTAATTTTTGGTTTTATACTAATAATTAAATTTTTTACTTGAAATTTATCATTTTGATATTTCACAACATATTTGATAGGTTTTTTGAACTACTCCCAATATTCAATCATTGATAACTCTCCTGGTTTTAAAATTTCAAAATTTGTCAATTTTTTTTATCAAAATAGGTTATGAAAAAAAATTATTTAAAAAAATCTATCAAATTATCCCATTTAATGGTAGTATATTCAATTCCCATTTACATTTTATTATTGGCCCACCAAGTGAATTCTTCTTCTTCTAGTTGGTATGCTCACCATACCACTTTTATTACTTCTGAGTAATTTTAGATTTTAAAATATTTATCCATTTTTGTGAGACCCCCTTTAGCTCCATCACCCAAAATAGATCCATAAAAATTTGGTGGGTTCACATTTTTCATGTCACATGTAATATCTCCAAAAACATGAAACCTTATATATCGATGCTCTTAAACATGTTCTTCCTCTTTATTTTATTCTTTATCTTCTTGGTGTTCCTCTTGATCTTCATCCTTGTTAGGTCCATAGACTTAGTATTATAGTATTGTTATTTTGACCCATGTCTCATTTATAGATACAGTGATCTAATCAAGCTTAGTATCTCATTCTATTGTTAACTAATTAGGATTAGGTTTCTGATCTTGACTGGATGGATTTCCATCTACACTAACCCTTGCATGATACATTTCCTCCTATTATTCTATATATGAAAACATATATAATCACTATTGGACTCATTATGTCAAATAATTTGAACATATACTATGATACCACATGTTAAAATCACCTATGATTTTTTCTAAAAATTATCGTAATTTTTTTAATAACCTAAAGTAAATTCACTAGTTAGTACTCATCTAGTGAAAGTATAAAACAACATACTCAACTTAGATTCATTTTATTATGCTAAACCAATAATGATGTTAAGCAATAAATATTATTTATATTATTCAAATTAATTACACTTAATTTATTTTTAATGACAAATATACAAGAGTCCTCTTGAGACTCATATGGTAAAACACTATAAAGAATACTTAATATGATACTAATAGTCACAACATAAAATATAGAAAGGTACAATAATAAATACATTAGTAGGCCAATAGTCTCAACTATAATATACATTAACATGAAGCTTAAATTAAAAAATAATATTTTCAAACAAATTAATAATTATCCCCTAAACATTCTAGTAGCCATGAGTAAGCATTGGAAATAGTTTCATATTAGTTGTAAAGGGAGAATTCATTATTTGGGTGTTTTTTCTCAAGCCACTAATTGATGGTTCCCCACACATATTTCCAATAGGAGTGTCACTTCCCTTCAAAAAAGGATCAAATTATGATGATGTGAGCATCATTAACCATCTAAAAAACAAGTATGAGAGTATAACCACTTTTAAATGCATCTAGTCATAAATACCATATGTATGCCTCTATAAATTATAACCTCAAGTAATAATGTAAGTTATAAATTATAGTGTAAAAATAATGTATGCATCTATAACATTACTTTAGCCAAATCATTTTATAGAATTGTATCATTCAAAATAATTTAGGTGATTTTACACACATGCATTGCTCTCTACTATATTATCTAGTTACAAGTACTATTGTTGTTTTAAAAAAGATGAGTGACCTGAAAGTACGATCTTTGTTTTCCATTCATCATAAATTATGTAATAGGATGAATCTACTATCACTTAATTAAATTAAGAATGCATTTAAATTTTAACCATACAAAATAGTTTCTACAAATTACTCACATAACTTAATGGTGTTTATTTTATAAAATAATACTAGAACACATAGTATTGGTCTATACACCTTGGAATGGACATATATAACTTATATTAAAAATTATATAATTCATAAAAATCTTCCATATCATGTAAATTTATCCATTTCAAGAACCAAAATACTAAATAATCTTCTGCCTTAGTATTTTTTTATTATAATACATATATTCAAATCCCTTAGATACAATATTAATAGAATAAAATCCCTTTTAACACTAAAATACTAACAAAATATCTCAAAGATCTTTGTCATAGTATAAAATATGAATAATACAATTAATCAAAATAGGCACAAAAAATCATACAACTTCGTAACAATTTAATGACTTTATGATAATGGTTTAAGGATTAAAATTATACACTTATATAGATAATTTTATGGTGAACCATCACAATCTATATGATTTTAGGTTGTCAACCACCTACAATTCTATAGTTTTTTTAATGAAGTATTTATGATAAACATTTACCATTTTAGTCATATCACTTTAATCTTCTTTTCAACACTATCTAATATTATGTGGATGTAAAATTGTATGTGTTAGTTTATAATGTAAGTATTTTTTAAAAAAGATAAAAAAAACATGCATCACATATTCCATTGTTACAATAGTAACCCCTTTTACAACACATGCATAGTCCAACAATGATTCTCTAAAATATCACTAATCTCATAACTCATTTAATTTTTTTTAATATATTATGAATTTAATATCAAGATAAATACATAAGGTTTAAACTACATGAACCTTATCATTTATATGATGATGAGTCTATAAAGAAGGGATGATCCTCTAATATTTTTAATGTAACAAAAATGACATTACAATTACCCAAGGTCATAGGTTATACCAATAAAAAATCATATTTATCATAGGAAAATATTAATACACTTATACCCTTACCTTCTTCATTGTCACCATTACCCTTATCTGGGCACTTAGCTACAAAATTTCCAATCTTTCCACAATTAAAATATTTAAAAGGTAATTTTCCTTGATATTTACCTATGCCCTTTTTTAGCTTGTGAATGAATAGAGCTTCGTTGTCATCTTCATCATTGTTAGAACTGTCACTTGATTCTTGAATCTTAGACTTCTCTTTCTTTGATGTCTTGAGAGTAGCTTTTCTCTTTGATGGTTTCTCTTGTTTGGTCTAAATATCATATGCCATAATAATACCATGTAGGTCATCCATCTATAGCTTAGCTAAATTATTCATGTCTTCAATTACTGAAACTTTTTCATCATATTTCAATGGTAAAGATCTCAAAACTTTTTGCATCATAATAGATTCTTATAACTTTTCTCCAAGACCTTGAATCTAATTAACTATTTTATCAACCCATAAAATATAACTTTCTATATTTTCTTCCTCTTCCATCTTCAAAATCTCAAACTATCTTTTGAAAGTCTAAAGCTTATCTTGCTAAACCTTTCCATCACCTTTGTAAATATTTTCAAATTTTACCCAAGTTTCATGAATAGATTTACATTACATAAATTTAACAAATTTTGATTCACATAAACCACATAAAATATCATTTAAAGCTTTAACATTATTTTCACTTACCTTCTTTTCCACTAGAGTAGTTACAAGTGTATGTGGCTCTTCATATTCCTCCACCACTACTTTCCAAATGTTAAATCCAAGGGACATCACATAAGTCTTCATCCTTATGCTCCAAAAACCATAATTTTTCCCATCAAACAAAGGTGCCTTATTTGTAAAAAAACATTCATGTGATTCAACCATCGTGCTTTCCTGATCTACCTTTAAGTTGTAAAATGTTTTCCAAAGGAACCTACTCTAATACCAATTGTTAAGCAAGAAATATACTGAGGGGGGATGAATCAGTAGATTATATATCTTTTAATTAATCTTATTTATTTTCTTTTACCAATTAATCACACATTCAAGATATGCAATAAAATTGAAACAACAATATGCACCACACAAGATAGAGAGAGAGATACCAAATTTTTACATGGAAACCCAAAGTGGGAAAAATCATGTAGAAAAATCTCAAGTATATGAATGAGAACCAACTCAAATTACAAAGTTCACAAGAACCAAATTGTAGGAGCACCAGCCCCTTTTTTTAGTACCAATACAAAAAATATTTGTGAGCACCAACATACAGGAGCACTGACCCATCTTGTGTATAAAACAAAACTATCTCTCAATGTTGCTTACTCAACAAATGATAGAAATCTACAATATCTCTTGATTTTCTCTCTTTCAAATAAAATACAAACTATGCACTCTATTGAATATTACAAATGGCTTCTGAAGCCTTTATTTATAGCTTTCCAAATGACCTTTGGCATTCACCCTTTGTGACCCTTCAATCCTTAATGAAAATGGTGCCAAACTTACATGACCCTTCATATCCTTGCATTCAAAAAGTGACATGATGAATCTTTATAAAGAAATGTGTCCTTTCCTATTTTGTATTTATCTTGGTGACTTTTCATATTCCTCAAAGTGTCCCTTTATGGAAAAATGCACCATACCCTATTTTGTCTTCACATGGTGACTTTTGGAATTCCTCAAGATGACTCTTCATGAGAAAATGCATCCAATTCCTCTTTTATCTTTACCTTATGACTCTTTGACTTCTTCATAGGCCCTATTTTGACTTATATGCAACCAAAAATATATTTGTTAATTTTAAATAAATATTAACACACATTAGCTAAGATATGAATATTAAAAACATCATTAAATACAATGGGGCCTTTATCATCAATGATAGACCTTTGACATCAATGATAATATTTCCAAGAATTTCTCCTCCATATGGATCCAGAAAGCCAAACATGAATATTAAAAATTATCATCACAATAAAACTTACACGTGGTGGTTGGGAAAAATAACTTAGAGAACATGGTGTCAAAAACTCATGTACTTAGACATTAGATAAGAGTGATATCTCAAAACTGACCTTGGTGTGCCCATAGTGATACAGAGAATGGTAGAATCTGGTAGTAAACATAGAATAATTGAGTTATCTCAATTGCAAAAAAGTGTAATTTTGATAGGGTACAATGATAGATAAGTATGAATCGTCATATTAAGGAATAGTGTATGTGATTAGATATATGAGAATATATTTCTATAGTTGATACAACAAAATAATATGATTTATTTTATGTAGAAAACTCTCAACCATTTGCTTATTTTTAGGAGAAGACACTTAGCTAAGGTTACAGACAAAATAAATTTAAGTTATGAAGATTTATGCAAAAGGTCTAGTCTTATCCAAGGTCTTACATTTTAAATCACAAAAGGCAAACCAAATAGGTGTAAAAATTAAGGGTGTTTTAAGTAAATAAGGTTATTTTTTGAGGAAGGCCTAGTCTTAACCAAGATCTTACAATGCAACTCACAAAAGGAAAACCAAGGGGTATAAAAATTAATAAAGTTTTTAGAGCAAGAATCTAAACACTCAAAATAGACTTGAAGGTTGACTAAATAATGAAAAATAAACATAAAAATATTCATGAAGATGGATAGATCCTATCCATGATATTATGATGAAAAATCATGAGCTAAAGAATATATCTAAATGAATTAGATAAACCAAAGGACCAATAATATGAACTAAGGCTACTAAAATTGATGTAATGTTATACCTTAAAAAGCTTTAAAAAACATACAAGAAGTGTTATCACTATATATATATATATATATATATATATATATATATATATATATATATATATATATATATATATATATATATATATATATATATATATATATATAGTGATAACAGTGTTATCAATATAATATTGATAACACTATTATCAATATGTGTGTGTGTGAGTGTGTGTGTGTGTGTGGGGAAGACAAGTAAGTTAAATATAATATTGGAAATTTAATCAAAATAATTCTTTATGAATTGAGAATTTTTCCGTTCTTTAAAAATATCTCCTTTATTAGTTTGTAATTTGTAGGTACTCATACCAAGAATATCTTTAATGAGGTAAGGTCCCCACCATTTTTGGTCATACTTTCCCTCTCTTTCATGGGTATAATATAATTAAATGACTAAATCACTAATTTTAAAGGTATATACTTTGATATTTTTGTTATGTTGTTTGGAAATTTAGGGTTTATATTGATGGTTATGTTGCAAAGCACCCATGCAATGATCATCAAAAAGCTCTAGAGTATGAAAATGGGCTTCATGAAGTTATTCATCAGGAATGATACCATGAAGATAAATTCATAAGGAATATAGTTCAAATTCTAAAGGTAAGACAAATACAAAACCTATACTAAAGAAAAGTGAGTGGACCTAATAGCAGTACAAATGCTAGTGTGATAAGCCTAAATTAAATGATAAATCTTAGGATGCCAGTCAAAACAAGTATCTCAATTTTTTAAATAATTTTGTTATTGGCATTTGCTTGGCTAGTGTATTAATGATGATAAGGTGTGGAGAATTTGTGCATGATTCTAAATTTATCACATAATTATTTCATATCTTTATTTTTGAAATTTCCACCATTTTTGAAAATAATGGTGTGTGTAATTTTGAAGTGACAAATGATTTGAATAAGTATAAATTTGGATATAATGATACCTATGACATTGAAAACCCTATATATATAATAAGTTTAAGTATAGAGGTGATGTAAGAAAGGATTTATACATTCAAACCCTATTACCATGTGAAATATCTATATATAAAATAAAATATCAAAAGTTAGAGATGCTAACCTTTGAGCAAAAGTATTGAGTCTCAATCTCCCCATTGACCAATGGTGATTTGAAAGAGATTGGTGTGAAAATGTAAGGATCACACTATAGGAATAAAATCTAGGCTAAAATACTCCTACCTTGAATCCATGAATTCCCACAAAATAAGCTATCTTTCTTCCAATGCAACCCCTGATCAATGGTTCATTCAAATGCAAATGTAGTAGAATTGTGAGATGTAATAATGTGGAAAATTGATGTTATTTTTTATTAGATTGAAGTGGGGGTCATATTTATAGTAATTTATAATTCCTAACCCTTATGAATTTTAATTTAAAGTGTTGTCCTATACAAACCTATTTTGAAAAAGGTTAGCATTAGGACTCAAACTAGGTCAGCCAGGATGACTTAGTTTTGTAACATGTGACACCACTTTCAAAACAAGGTCCACCAGGATGACTTAGTAGGAAAAATAGGCATTTGATTAGTTATGGGCTATTTTAAAAGGATAATTATTTAGGGATTTGGATAAATGAGGTTTATTTTATTAGGGAGTTGGATAAATAGTTATTTTTAATGGGTTTAGGTATGATATAATTAACTTAAAATATTGAAAAGTGCCAATGGTCTACCTACCCCTTTACTAATGCACCTTTTAAGGCATACACTGAGGGAAATTGAAACTTGAAATATTCCTCAAAGAGAGAAAGTGTCAATAAATGATAAACATTATAAATGATGTGTGTATACATATTCCCCACTTGAAGACCATCACATGTAACATGAGTGTAACATGGGATGGGGCTTCAAGAAAGAACATAAAAACACACTAACTGAGCTAACAAGTTAAATTAAAATAGATAAATTTAAATGATAGTAAGGAATTTTTAAAAATAATTAAAATTAATATATGCATACCTTGACTTAATTTTATCATTCGATGGTTGCC